>ML777988.1:1532492-1562889 GCA_009831015.1 Picea engelmannii | reverse complement strand
TGGGGGGGGGGGGGGGTGTTGTTGGCAGAAAGTATAGTCATTTTGATCCTTATTGTAATATTCTCTGAATCTAAACAAAATGCAAATGAAAAAGTCCTGAATTTTTTATGAAAAAGATTATAATGGTGGTGGTATGAAGTATGTACTCTTATCTTTGTATGTAATTATTGTGTCCTTAATTTCATCTTCATTTTATTCTGTTTAAATTGGATAATTAAAGGGTCTAGAATTCATCCAATGGTGCTTTAGACTCAAGTGATTTAAACTTTGTTTCTCTTATTAACTGGGTTAGAATTCATCTTTCATGGTGCTCTCATTCTTTTATATGCTTCTTTTCCTCTTCCACCCTACACAACCAAACTCAAAACTAAAATTTCATCACCAAATTTATCCTTTGTTCCTATGGAAAGTTCTACCTACCAGTCATTGTTTTCATTTGTTTTCAAATATTGACTCCATTTCCCAATGGTACTTTCTCTCTTGCTTGTCCTACCACCTATTTAAAAAAAAAAAAAACCCATCTTATATTCTTGTATATTTATTGAGTGTGAAAGTCTTTTTATTTTTTGAGAGAGCCCTCTCTGATTGTATAGGTCATAATACAATCTAAAGCTGGTTGAAATAGTTACCTTGGGGTTTTTTTGATACATCCCAAAGAAAATAGTAAGTGTTAACATTTTTGCGTCGTTGTCGGGAAGCGAATGATCCATTTACCATGGGATAAGAACGACAATGATTTAGAACTGATTATTGATGGTGAACAGTGATGAGACACAAGAGGTTGTACCTTTCACCTAGTGACTCCAATCAAATTGCAATCATATTCAAAAGACTCCATTGGAGGACGAGTGCATTCAATAGAGACATGAAAGGAAAAAGATTCAAGGATCAAAGTACACATTTTTTCTGAGACATCTTATTCATTTTCATTAGTTACCTCTTGTCCTTTCCTAAACATGTTAAAATAATTTTTATTTACCTGTTGTATTCTAATGAAGACCAGAAATATTCACTTGAATACCCTTCTTTAAAAACTATATATTCTTCTTCTTGCACTAATGATCTTAACCAAGATCATACATCTGAATCAAATGATTATCATGAGAGATCCATTCTTGTATATCCTTCATTGAATACTATAGATACATCTTCCTCATATATTGTTGATCTCAAACAAGATTTTAATAATGACCATATTCAATCTGATGAGCCTCGTGTGATCAAAAATGATGTATTTCCTCCTGTACCTATTCCCACACCTTCCAAGATTCAACAAAGATATACATCTTTGAAATGATTTTCCTGCAAAGAATTATAAATCCCTACCTATGTTTGATGGGGAACCTGGTAACCCTACAACTGAAAAACATCTTCAAGACTTTGAGCATTTCATAGACCTTTTTGAGACCGAACATGATGATATTTGTATGAGAGCCTTTTCTCAGTCACTACAAGGGGATTCCAAAGACTGGTTTAGACATTTACAACCTAAATCTATCAGCTCATGGGAGGAAATGAAAGAAATGTTTCTGAAATTTTGGGTTGAGAGAAAATCTTTGAATCAGAACCTTTCTAAGTTTCGTGCCATGAAGAGACGGAGCAATGAAACCGTCTCTATGTTTAGCAGAAGGTTTTCCAGTTTGTATTAAATTATTCCTAAAGGAATTCAACCCCTGGAAGTTGATGCTATGTTGTTTTATGCAATATCCTTTCATCTGGATCTATCTTTTCTTCTCATGGAAAGGAAGTCTATGTCCTTGCAATAGATGTTTCTTGATGCACAAGAAGTGGAAGATAACCTTCAAGCTTGTTGAAAGCTTCCAGATCAGATTGGGGACAAAGAGTTGGATTCTAAAGAATATGAGAGTGAACATGAACAAAAAACGACTGATTTAAATTTTGAGCAGAGGGTTAATGATATCATGCATTCTCTTGAAGTTTTTAATGCTGATGTTTTTGCAGAAGATTATATTCCACCTATTGAAGAAGAAGTTACTAGCCCAAATTGTTTTGTTGTTGATTTGAATTTTGATCCTTTTCATCATGAGCAAAGAGTTGATTACGCCATGAATGTTTTTGAAATTTTCAGTGAAGAATGTCACGAGAGTGAGTCTGTAGATCAGTTTGTTGAAGGGAAAGTTGTTGTCCTAATTTTCATCTTTGATGAAATTGCAAAGTTTTTTGATCTACCTAAATATGATGAATATGATGATGATTATGATATTCACTCTCTAGAGAATCCTACTGCATTAGGAAATGATTATGTTCAGCAGTCAGATGAAGACAATCATCCTGCATATTCTAGTTATGACAATGATGAAGAACATGAGAAAAATAGTGAGTTTGTTGATGAAAATTCTCTACCTTTAAGATTTTCTTTGTTTAAATTGTTGAGAGAAAATTTCAAGATCATTAATGAATCAAAGGAGTATGAACTAATGCAAGGTCAAATAGACTTACTAGATCAAGTTGATAACAATATAAATCAACAACAACTTTCTCAGTTTTTCAATGATCCAGTAGCTAATTATTTGGATGGTTTCTACAGTCAAAGTTTTCAGTCTTTGATCAATTTTAAGCCTGGAAATGAATATGATGGTAAACTAGTATTAGAACTAGCTATGACTTTGTTGCTAGCAGCAATTTAATGAAAATTCTCTGCCCTTTAATGATAACCATCAAGTTGAAATGCATGGAAATAGAAATGTATTTGGAGGGATGATACAAGATGACAATTTTGTGCAATGCCATGAAGTCAATTTGCTTTCCTATAAGAATCCTTTTGCAGTCTTGTTGGAGTCACTACGTGGGCCCAATTTTTCAGATTTTGTAATTACTGATTTTTTTTCAAGTTTGTCAATGAGTTGTGAGTAAGCGGGTTTTCTATTTTTCCCCTAAGGAAACACATGAAAAAAATTCATCCAATGGACAACACGCTTTCCCGGCTACATTGGAATTTTCATTTCACATGATTATGCAATTGTTTTCAGCACATTATAGTAGGTGTGTGCTTAAATAAGCTCACAACATTGAGCATATTTCGGCTTTAGTTTGCGGCATTTTTCAGTTTCAATTTCAGCAGTGTACAATTTCCATTTTGCAGTGAGCAATGTGTGGTTTTTAGCATCAATTTGCAAGTTTTAGATGTGGTTTGGGAACAACCCAATGGTCAAGCACATGGTCGGATGTTCTTTATGACCTCACATGGAGGATATCATCCGCATTGGATCCAAATGTTAGCATCTTTGTTTTTGGTGTAGGGTTAAAGGTTTTTCCTGAGTTTTCAGAGGCTTGTCTTGGTATTGGGAAAACCAAGACATTCCTAAATGAGTCATAGTGAGTGTGTTATGTTTCATTTAAAGACATTAGGCCATTGATCAAATAAAGGGAAATATGCATGTCAAAGGAGAGTCAAGTCATAGGTCTGAGTCTAAAAGGTTTTTGTGTCTATTTCATAATACACCATCATGAAAGACAAGGAATCAAAGGGGTAAGAGGTCATCCCAAGTTTTTTTTTTATGTCATACAAGATTTGGGAAGCATACATTTGATGTTAGAGAATGGTTTTCACAAGGGTGACAACATAAAACATTTTATGGGCACAATTGTTGTTCTGACTGATAAAATGTTATACACAACATTTGCGTAGCAAGTTTTGGCTATGCAAATGTTGTATAATCATATGATTAAAAAGGACAACATGAAGTGAAAGGAAAAATGTTTTTTGAGGTAAATACAGGTTCCCAGTCATTTTTTGCCACCTGGATCTGCACGAGTTACAACAAGATGGAGTTTTCTACACAAAAGTTGTAGGTAGCACTTATGCAGTAGTAGCCCGAATTTGTTACACAAATGATGTAGGAACACATGATTAGCAAGAAAAATGGGAGGTGATGAGAATATAGTTTTGAAATAAGTATAGGTCTCCAACAAGCTGCTACCACTAGAAGTTGCACAAGTTTCAAGAAAAATCAAGTGCGCTACGTAAGTTCTGGGAATGATTGTTTTTGCAGTCGACTTCAAGATCTCATTTCGAACAACTGGAAAAGATTTTGGAAAACCCCAAAGAGGTTTTTTTCAATCATGAGCTCAATAACAAAAACCTCCCACTTTTTACAAAGGTTTCATATTTGAGAGATTCAAATGAATCTTTTTGGTCCATTTTTCCATATTTTAGCATTTAATGTTTTCTTGTTTTAGTCACCATCTTTGGGCGTAGATTACGAGGACATGGAGAAGATGTTTTGAAAACAAAAAGCAGTTTTTGTCAATCATGGAGCCAATAACAAAAAACTCTTTTATTTTTTACATGGGTGTTATTATTTGGAAGATATGAAACGATCTTTGAGGCCTATTTTCCAAAATTTCGCCAAGCCAGATTTGTTGACAAAGTTCTAGAATCTTTGAAATTCGACTTGATGGTCCTCCAACTCAGCAAGGTGGATCCAAAATTGATATGGCTATTGAATTTTGGATACTATCCTATCATATCCCATGATTTTCTCTTCATTTGGAACATTTTTAGTTGGTCAAAAATCAAACCCTAGATAGTAGGATATGAGCAGATTTTTGGAAAATATTATTTCCTAAGCTATTGTAACAACTCTCTATTTTTGGAAAAGATGGATTTCGACCTCCTTAGTCTAGAATATGGTATATATATATATATATATATATATATGATCACTTTGAAGGTGAAAATGAGGGGGTAGTTGGTAGAAAGTATAGTCATTTGGATCCTTATTGTAATATTCTCTGAATTTGAATGAAATACAAATGTAGAAGTCCTTAAATTTTTATAAAAAATATTCTAATGGTGGTGGTATGAAGTTTGTACTCTTATATTTGTATGTACTTCTTGTGTCTTTTCTTTCATCTTCATTTTCTTCTGTTTAAATTGGATAAATAAAGGGTCTAGAATTCATCTAATGTTGCTTTAGACTCAAGTGATTTAAACTTTGTTTCTCTTCTTAACTAGGTCATAATTCATCTTTCATGGTGCTATGATTATGTTATATGCTTCTTTTCCTCATCCACCCTACACAACCAAACTCAAAACTGAAATTTCATCACCTAATTTAGTCTTTGCTCTTGTGGAATTTTCTACCTACCAGTCATTGTTTTCATTCATTTTCAAATATTGACTCCATTTTCCAATGTTACTTTCTCTCTTTCTTGTCCTACCACCTATTTAAAGAAAACAAAAACTTATCTTATATCAGAATCTGACCTCTGAGTGTTATTCTTGTATATTTCTTGAGTCTGAAAGCCTTTTGATTTTTTAAGAGAGCCCTCTCTAATTGTATAGGTCATAATACAATCTAAAGTTGGTTGAAATAGTTACCTTGGGGTTTCTTTGATACAACCCAAAGAAAATACTAAGTGTTAATAGTTTGCAAAGCTTCCATATTCTTAAAACATTTGGACTCCACATGACCATTTTTCCCACAAAAGTTGCAATGTTTGTGAGTCTTTTATTTTTAGATTTTGCTTCTTTGTCACCATTAGGAGCGGAAGTTGGTTGAGAGGGTTTGAGACCCTTGTTTTTCTTATTGTTATGGAGGATGTCATTTCTTGGCATTCTTGTATTTATCTTTCTCATGGGCCACTAAGGCGTTGTTGGATGTACGTGTAGTGTTGATCAATCCAAGTTACACACAAGACTATCTTTCTCTCAATTTAGAGCATCAAAAAAGGAATCAAGAGAGGGTTCTTCATAATCCCACCCTAGATATTTTCTAGTGACATAAAAGGTAGATACAAAAATAGAATATGAATTACCTAACTTAGCACGAATAACATATATGCATCGATCTTGCTTCATATCTAGTTCACATTCTATACACAAAACTCTAAGTGTTTTGAACTTAGACAAGTAATCTTCAATGGAAGGAAAATCATTTAGACTTAAGGTTATTAATTGATTCTCCAACTAGTGGGATCAAATAATATTGGGTTTACCAGACACAACTTCAAGTTTTTCCTAAACTTTATTTGGGCTCTCAATTCATTGAAGGTGAAACCTTAAATCATGAGAGATGGGCATTTCAATTCGTCCACGTTCTTTGTCATTCATATTAACTCATTTGGCATACTTTTTATCATCAATGGGTTATTGTTCTTTTCCCAAGGTAATATGGTACAGTCCTTTACTTCGTAATACATCCTCCATATGGAATTTCCATGAGAAGTAGTTGGTACTGGTAAGTAAAACATCACTAAGAGAAGACATATTAAATATGCAAAGAATATGGATTTAAAAATTGAAACTCATGGTTTGGATATAATGCTCTCGAACAAAAATGGCACTGAAAAAAGGACTTAAGATGTGAAAGGTATGCCCCTTTCAAATAAATGCATATACAATAACCAAAGAGCCACGTCGCAAGTGGAAGTTGGTCCACGTGGTGATTACCTTCTTCTAATAAACTCACTTTTACAAATAAGTTTTTTATGAAGTGACCCTCTTTTATAGAATAAGTGGGGATCACTTTTACAATGAAGTTACTTTCTAAATTAAAGATGCATGCAAAACAAATAAATTAAAATAAAATATTAAAGCTACTTATAGTGATTCACTTTTATAATTTAAGTGGAATACACTTTTCAATGGATGCATGAACTTTAAAAAAAAAGTAACAAAAAAGAGACTTGATCTCAAGACCTATTACTTTATAAAGAAACTTTTAACCAAGTGAGCTAGTGAAAAACACATTATATTATTGAGGATTAGGGGTGTTGTTGTTGTTATTGTTGCTATGGAAGACAACCTTGGAGAGAGTGCTCATAAAAAACTCTTTTCATACAAGAAAAAACTTTTTCTCCTCAATGAAAACAAGGGTTAAATCCCAATTAGCTTACCCAGAAAATACAAGTTTTCCCTATCTTTCTAATTTACCAAGATCGCACTGAGCACACTACAAAGAGAATAGAAAACTCTTTCTGCTCTGTTTCAAAATTGCCAATATCGCATAGAGCGTGGGGGAAAGAGCATACCCATATCAAAAAGAGTAGAAACCTAGAAATAAAAAAATAGAAAACCGAAATATTATCTCTTCAAAAATTTAAAAGGGCATATTTAGTCTTTATACCTTCGGATTTGAATAAAATAGTCATATATTGGGAAAACGGAAACATTTTCAAGTGGATTGAAAGGCATTCCTAACTGAAATGAGTGTGCTCTTGATGAAATGGAATAGTCCTCTCTGCCTACAAATGTACAAAAATGGAAGAAACCATATATGTGGAAACGCAACTTTACTGTCTCAATCTACAATGGGAGCGGGTTTTCAAATACACTCTACCATGTTCAACAACACAAGTATTCCAACAACGAACGAACACCTTCAATAATCAGTGACACAACCAAATCAAAGATCAAAAATCGATTATCCGCAAATGACCCTCCATGCTTTTTAAATATAGATCATGGACCAATCGGGTTTTTAGCCACAAATAAATGTAGCCATTAAGAACAAAGAGAATATGAGTCGTCGAATTACTCTATGTCGGGAACATATGACACATCAGACCAAGTTGATCTTAACTAACTCCTAAGTGTCAAATTATTTTTAACTCAACAATATGGCCATAATGAAGATCAATAGTACCACCTATGTATGGTCCAATTTATAACTTGTCAGCCTTATCCACTACCATGTAGAAAAGTATCAATTGGTACAAAGTGATTTTGTAACAGGATGAATTTCTCCCCCAAAAAAAAACTCCATCAACCCTGCGATCTTATTCCTTCCTTTATGCTTCTTAATCCTTCCTTTATGCTATCATCCTTGATTCCAACGCAGCCTGCAAATTCTCTCAATATTTGGTTGATATTTTCATCATTGTAATCTCGAGGCACAAATAATTACATCTGGTGTGAAACTAATATGCAAGTGATCCTTAATGTCATAGAATGAGTGCTTGTAACAACCACCCCACCCACATAATGGTGTCTTGGGAATACTTTTTTAAGAGTAATAACTCTCTTCCAGATCTCAAGATCCGCCCATTCAACAACATACCTGACTTGGAATTTGAATAGATAATTTTCACCCATGACATCCTTTTCTAGCAAACGGCTACTGCAAAACACTTCAATGCTTTTCTTTAAATTTAAATAGTTCATCTATATCTCATTGAGAAAAAACCTAATCCCTTTACAAGATCCGAGAAGGTTGTATATTTTTCATCTTCATCTACTAATAGAATTAGTGAATTCAATCCCTTTTCCCACTGTCAATATCAATGCGGGTTGTCTTTGACATCCTTAAACATTTGTAATTCTTCTCTGGAAGAACCTCTTTATGGTACTCCAGAGAACCTCTTTGACATCCTTAATACGTATCTAAAATAAAAATAAAAAAATCTCTCAAAGATGCATTAGTAGCATCAGTGTTATAATCATTTGCATTTTTACTACCAACCATATCATCTAATTGCATTGTATCCTTGTGATGAACGTGTGACCTCTTAAGAGGAAAGACATGTTCTTAACCATTAGGCCCACTATATATAAAGATAAATATATAATATAATTATATATGTACATGTTATAATATAATATATATTAATATTGATATCTATAATAATTGATATTAATGTACATCTATATATACATGAGTCAATATATAATTGCAATGTATGAATAATTTTGTTCACTACTAGTATGTCGATCTTGAATAAAATATCACAAATTAGTTCCATTACAGAAAAAAATAGTATAAATTTAATTATAATCTAGGATATGCTCAAGCCCAAATGAAATAAAATTCATGAATACAAATTGTTTTAAAATGTTTTATTTTAACTTGGTATTAGGTCTTGACTTGGTTAGGTAGGGTTTTGCAGGTGTTAAATATATGGTTTAGGTTGATAACCAAAACAATATACTTTGGGGTGCATGGATTTTGACCTAAAATAATTCTTATGGAGAACATGATTTAAAGAGCACTAAACAAACCTATAATTTGGATTTAGATAAAATGTATTTGTTAAATCTCAACTTTAATATTATGATTGTAAACAAAAATAAAACAAGTTTGTATATTAACAAATAATATTGAAGGCTTAATTGGACCTATAATGCTTAAAGTAATCGAAATGAGGGTAAAATTGGTGATTTTTTGAATAATTTTGAAGGGAGATTTTGAGCAACAACATTTGGCTCCTACTAAGGGATGATGTCTTCATGTGAGGCACTTAGAACCGTATACATGTGCCTTTTTATTATTCGGCATGGATTTTGTCTTCATTCATAAACCGATTTCCTTCTTTGTCATCACATTCTTGATTAGAGATCCACTTTGTTGTTCCATTAGCTTGTACCTACAAAAACTTCATATATATCATCATTTGAAAGAAAAGATTCTTGATATTTATTTTGTAGACTTGAGAAAGAACTCTCCCTGTATCTTAAAAAAAAATCTGATTTATTTAAATAAAATAAACAAAACCCTAATGCATAGATAAAATCCTAATGCAAGAAATAAAACCCTAATATAGGAAATAAAACCCCTTTATCTCTCAAAGTTTTAATGAATCTATGATAAGAATGATAAAGCTAATGACAACTAAAAATCTCAACATGTTGTGAATGATAAGTATATTTACAATAAGATAAAGATCCAATTTCTTCATTCTTAGTCTACTTAGGTGTTTCTTAAAGCAATGAGACACAATAGGTTAGGCTTGAATGTAAAATCCCTAGTTGTTATTTGTCTTACTCAAAGCAATGCATGATGGATGTTTAGTTACCAATAACATAGTCTAAATGTGTCGAGACATGGCTAAATATGAAGGGACATCTAATGATGGAGTAATAAAATAAAAATACATATGAGCATTCATCTCTTGTCTTCCAATGTTGCTATATTGTGCGTTCATAGCCTATGGTGTAGTCACCCCAACATCACAGGACTTACTCCACTGCCAGCAAGTATCCATAGCCTCAACGGAGATACTTTCATTTCCAAATTGAATTTCATTTCACCATCTCAATTTGTATATGTTCTTTAAACATGTTGATATGAGAAAAATCAATATGTTTTCAGAGAGGGATGATGTATGTTAGTGGAGATGAGTTCGATATTCCCGCGTAATAATTTATACCCATTTAATGTGTCCATCCCCACAATATTAACACTATCTATCCACATGGACCAATTATTCTTTAATGTTATGTGTGCATATGGAACCTTGAGTAGGTTATGATAACCAGTTTTGAAATTCGACATCCCATCCAGTTTATAGGATATGATTATGAAAAGAACATTCCTTACAACTTAATCGGGGGAAAAACAATCTTTGCAATAAATATTTCCCAATCTCATCATAAAAACATACTAGGGATATCATTTCCACTAAGAAACTTATAATGATTGAGATAGAAATGTTTTATCACTCCCTATTTTTTATCTCTTATTTTAGAATCCTAATTATGCTTATTTAAAAGTAAATTCAAAATCCCTAAAGTACATACAATCAAACAACTATATTGTTTCTTAGAAAGAAGCTTCTTTATATACATGTATTCCTAATTTAATTAACAAAAGTAACAAAGTTAGGTAAAATGAGTTTTCCAATGTAACCAAGAAATCATTTTGTTTACAAAAAGAAAACTATGAAAGAATTGAGAGAGATAAAACAATCAACTTAAGTAGTTGTGACCCAACATGAATACATAATTCATACTTACAATCCAGTAGCAATACTTTTGAAATTCTGTAAGAAATTGATGTTTCTGATAGAATAGACTCCAACCAGGCTCCAATTGGATCTTCAAAATTGTTAGTGTGAAGCTCTTGGTTCACCATGGTAGATATAGGTATATTCGAATTTTGCACATAAAGTGTTAAACTTGTATTAGCTATGCAATTACCTTCTCCATTTGTGACTTTGTTGACTCCTTTATTTCCTTCAAAACACTGTGGGATGCCATCTTTACTTGCTATCCATTCAAACTTTTCCAATGTTTTCCTCAATTCAGTTCTATGTATGACCTTGTCCACTTGTGAGCTTTGAAAATTATTTTTAACATAATCCCCTACATACTCATCATCAAACAATGATGTACATTCTCCTTATCATATTGTATGCAAAAACATCCTTTTGAGTTACAATAATAAGGAAGGATTAGTAGTAAAAGTTCATATGAATACATCAATCAAGTGCTCATCTCGAATATTCATTACCTTTATATTCAATCTTTGGAAGTTCTCAATGTGTTCTCCAACTGAACCCTATTGCTTGAGATTTATCAATTGGCTAAAGAAGGTATTGCTCCTTGTATCCTCATAGTGTGCTATCATTTCTTCCGTGAAAATTGTCCAAGTGACGAGTGATTTGTGAGAACAAAGCCATCGATACCACACAAATTTATTTGGTTCTAAATATAAAGAAGCAATTCATACCTTTTGTGTATGTGGCACATCATGTATATCAAATAATTTCTCCATCTGAAGTATCCATGTGATTGGATAATTTCCATCAAACTTTGTCATATCGATCTTAGGAAAGTGGTTGGTCTTTAACCCAAAGTTGGAGTTTCTCCATTCTTGATTCATCTTCCTTGTGTCCTCATCATGAATTTCATGGGATACATTTTCACTTTCATGTGTCCTTTCTATAAGGAAAATTTTCAATTCTTCCATGATATCCCTTTTTAAACCTTCAATCTTAGTATTCATTGCCTCCAATTTAGCTTCAATTGAATCCATCATCCCTTGTAGTTCATATTTTGTTATTGTATTCTTTTGTAAACCATTTATGTCCCTACGCATTTCTTCACCTTCATGAAGAGTCCAAGTAGGAATATATGGAGGCTTAATTGGTGTAGAAGTTTCCTTTTTTGGTGGCATGTTGGCTAAGTATCACTTTTAAACCTTGATTTCAAGGTGGTTTTGCTATATGATATTTCGTCTACTATATCTCCAAAATTTTGGTCCTTATGGGTCTGAAAAATTCTTTTTGTAGTTCTCTTATATGTCCTCTCTGCAATTTCATAGGTCTGATCAAAATTGGATGTGCCAAGTGGAAGCTATGGTAACTTCCCCACACCTTGCTGATTTTTTTCCCTTTCATGAGAGCTTACTTGTAAAGCGTGCCAAGATCACAATATTTTATATTGGATTTTGAAACTTGTACCTAAAATAATACAGAATGTCCACTATGTAATGGGTCTCACTTAATTTGGATACTCACTTAATAAGATATCACTATTTTACTTGAAAGACCTGTTTGAGACTAGTTAATATGACTATTCAGATACCCTATCTTTCACAGGGTGTACCTACAAAATTAGGATGACCCAGAAGATGAAATTTTTATCACATCTATATTGATAATTTATGTGAATATTTTCCGGATTTCAGGTTCTGAAATGTTACAAAAAAACATTTATAGAGAAAATTTTGTGATGAATAAATTTAGGATGATTCCAGAACCCTATCTTACACATGATATATCTCCGAAATTATAAGGAATAAAGAGCTTGAATTTGAACCCCACGTACCTTGAGCCATATACTAAATATCCTCCAAGGTGTTCCTTATGAAACGTCATAGAAAAAAAGTTAGCGCAAAAATGCCAAGGTGTCTCATATATAGCAGTGAAACCCCAAGACCTTGAGCTCTGATACTAAATTGTAAGAACCAAATATCAAAATAGCATAAAAAAACCTCAGAATAATTACTCAACACCTTGAAAAAGATATAATTTTAGATAATAAGCCTCTTCGAGGGGGCAACCTCCTTATACACCACATAAATTTCCAAATACAAGATGATTCCAAATGAAAATGTCTCCTTGGTATATATAGAAGACTAGGAGGTACAATTACAACTAATGGACCCACGCCGAAATAAATAAAATAACATTACTAATTTAATATGCCACAATTAAGGGGTAATGTACCACTATTTAGGGCTTAACACCGACATTACTATATTGCTTATCATATATCAAAGCATTTGAATCTTCATCAAGTTTTACTTCATTTTTATAATCATGACGAAAATTTGAGGATAAATCAGTATCATGTACCAAACCTTTTGTATTATTTGTGGAAATTTCAACAAATATGCATTTCTTTTATTGTTTAAAATCTTCAGTTACTCCTTGATTGTCAACTTGATCTTCAATCTTTTGTTTTTCATCTTCAAGGCCATACATGTAATTGGAGTGTGATGTAGGAGATAAGGACCTTATTTCCTCATATGTATTGTAAATAAGTTTATCGTTAAAACAATCCATATTTGGAGCTTCTAAGAATTCCCTTTAAACAAATAGAAGAATAAAAAATTATTTATGACAACAAAAAAGAAAAACTCTCCCACGCTCATTTTCTTCAACATTTTCTTGAGAAAGTCCTTGAATAGTTGCATACATAGGCTTAGGATGAATGTACACCTCTTCTTGAAGTTCTCCAAATGTATCTTCCTCTTCACATCCTTCATATACCTTGTATTCATTAAAACAATGAGGGAAACATAAGACTTTACTAGCATCTTTAACCTCATAGGGACATATTAATCTCCTCAAGTGTTCGCGTTGCAAATGTGTTTCTTAATGAGATTATTGGGAAAAAAAGTATTCATGTCTTTTAGGAAAACAACTTCGGAGATTTATTTATGTTGTTTTGGAACATCATCCTTTTCATATGACTATCCTCTTTCTTATTTCTACTCACTCATTATCAAATAACCATTAACATAATGATAAGGTAATTTCCCACAAGCCTATGAGTTTTCTTCTATTTCCAAAGCATCAATAAACATATGTTCTAATGAAGATGATATTCTTTCTTCAAGAAGAAAATAAAAATGAAGCTCATGTGTTGATGGATAATACACCTTACCAACAACTTCAGAGGGTTGAATTTCATTAGACATATTGAAATAAATGTTAAATATTATTCTACTTTGTCTTAGTTCGTAATAAGTGACCTGGGGTTCATGTATGTTCGGGTTTCCAACAAAGCCTCTAAAACTATCGACCCTCCTGGTAAAACATAAGGCAACACAGCACACAGAATGCACTGCGCAATATCACCCGAGATAGATTTAATGGGTGGATATAAGACTCAAGTGTTTACATCCTAGGATTGAGTGCGAGATATGAGAACTGAATATTGAACCATTATTATAACTAGTAACTGCAATTTACTGTTATTAACGAATAAGCAGGACATATAACAACTCATTCATTAAGAATAGCAATAACAAATGAAAACAATAAATATATGCATGCATTCATCACATAACATAGATGTTACCGTGGTTCACCCCCTTTTGTTCTACGTCCACAAATATTTGTCTCTCGGCTCTTTTATTATAGTATTTTCGCATCTGCAGCGCCCTACGCCTTACAATACTTCACAGTTGGGTAAGATCTATATGAGGTGGACTAGATCACACCAGTCTCCCCAACTTGCGATCTAACCCTCCAGATGTACCCTCCTTCGTCCTCTCTAGCTCAAAAGCTTATACAAAATAGATCATACAACAAAATATCACATATCAGCTCACTACCATACTTCTCGCTATAACAACGAATAATCTTTCTGATAAGAAAAAAAACAATACCTAAGTATATATCCGAACCCCTTATGATACCTAAGTATCTATATTTATACATTTCTGGCTCTTCAGCCTTTTACAATACCTTAACAAAACCCTAACCCTATCGTCGTTATGTCTTCCTTGCATGTGCGCGTGTTGTGCTTCCTTCCAGCTATCGCTTTCCTTGTGCACGCTTTCTTTCCCCAAAATCGTCTTTCTTCCCGATTTGGCCTGCCTCCAATAGGCCCCCAACACGGACATGTGGCTTGTCCCAAGCCACCTAACCTTTGTGTGCTTCCTTGATCTCCTTGGTGATCGCCTGGAAATTTTCCTTGAGCTCTTCTGCCTATGTTTGTGCCTGTGCAGTCTTCTCCTTGAGTGTGTCCACTATCTGGACTGCAAATTTGTCACTGACCAATTATATGCATTCTACTTGAGTCTGTGCTATATGTGTCTTGGCTTCCTCTACCTATGATAGAAATTCTTGTACCCACTCATGCAATGGTTCCATTTGAGCGGTTTCATTTCTGTGAGTTCTGCCTGCATTTTCTTCATGTCCTGTGCCCCTTTGATGCACTCTATGATATACATTGTCTTCTGCCTCTGCTTGAGGTCTTGGATTGATGCATTGATCCTTTCTTCTTCCTTGTCCCACCTTTGGACGTGTTGATCCTCCTCTAACTTTGTCCAAAGTTGTGTTTCTTGATCAAACAAGTCAGTTGTTGTGTGGACCTGTTGTTCTATCTCCTACAGCTACGCTACTGCTTCTTGCTTCCTTTTCTCCTTCATTTTTGGTGGAGCAGTGGGTGTGAGTAGTTCTCAGAGGTTCTCGATCTCCTTCTTGTATTGATCAATTTCCTACGCAATCTGATCAATCTGTTCTACTGCTGACATTTTCTCCCCTTGCATGGCCTTTGGAATCTTCTCGTAAGTTCCTGCCATTTTATGGTCTAATCCTTTCCTGCGCTCCTTTTCCTCTTGGGTCTCAAACTTAGTCGGCTCATAGACTCTTTCCAGTGCATCTCGCTTCTCTATTTCTTGCTACAATTCGACTAAGTTTTTACGTGCGCGAGACTCTACCTCGTGGTTTACACTAACCTGCAACTTGTGTAGTGCCTTAGATGGCATCCGTTTCAACACCAGTTGGATTTGAGCTAAGTATTTTAGGGGTGTCTTCCCCACGATCTCATCCATACACAACATATTGGTTGTGATGTGGAATGTTTTGTTCAGTTGAGTATTTTCTGGACTGGATCTCGCTCTTCTTCTTCCACTCTTTCCTTTGTCTATGGTGTTGATGGTTTTGTTCCCCTGGTGATACCTGTTGTCTGTACTTCCCTGATTTTCTTGAGGAACTGTCGCATGTCTTCTAGCTCCTCTTGAATCTTGTCCTTGTGGTGTGCAACATGGTCAAATTCCTTGGCTAGAATATCCTAGACCATTCAGGCTATCATTTCTCCATCGTCGTCTGTGATCGTATACTCTGGCGGTGTTCTTTGGGAATTATTTTTCTTGTGTGCTCCTCCTATCTGTATAGATGGCCTCTTATTCCAACCTAGTTCCTATGGGTTGAGACTTGCGGCAATCCCTTGCGTTGTTACAGACTGCTTCTGTTTTTCTTTGGTTGGCTACGTATTCTCTTGTTTCCCCTTCTGGGTCCTTGTCTTCATTGTGCCTTCATTTGTTTGTGTTGTTTTTTTCTGGCTCATCCTTCGTTTCTTGGGCACTTGGATTTTTTGAGGCTGTGTTTCTCCCTGCCCTATCTCTTCTTCTTCTTTTCTTTCCGACAAGTCCTAGGCGAGTACTGGAATCTTCCACTCGTCACCCATTCATTGATGACCATGTCAATGTCACCCTCTGTGATACAATAGCGCATTTGTAGCCACTATTTATCGGGATCCTTTTGCGCATGTATCCACATCGCATGTTGTGTGGCCTTGAAGTTGGCGATGTCCCAAAATTGCACAACAGTCTCTAGTGTGATCCTCCACATGTTGGATATAACTTCCTGCAAGTTGTGTAGGTATCCTTCAAATATGGACCCGTTCATCCTTTTGTGCTTAGCATTCGACATGGATTTTAGCAGTAAGTATCTCGCTCCCTGGTTCGGCTTGGGTATGGTACAAAAATTTACATACCTTGGTTCTCTCCATCCCATAAAGGCTATTAACATGATTAGCCATGAATAGTGAAACTCTTTTCCTAAATCCTATGCATCCTTGCAGTCATCCTGTTAGCACTCTGTAAATTTCCTAGAGGTTGACAACAGAAGAAATCTACAAAAGGTAACTTTATCCAACCGCTTTCGAAGCTGGGATCTAGCCCTTCCAACTTCAGAGAGGGATCTCTCTATATAATTTAGCTATGTTTCCAATTTCAAATATTAGGCTAGGTGAAGAAATAGGTCGATTTTGTTGTCAAAGTGTTTTTCAAATTGGTTGAGACAGTCTACACATCCATTGGGCTATGGGGTCTGTGTCTTGAATAGAGATGAAATCCAAACTAGAAACGCAAAGGAAAACTTTCACAGGGCGAGATAATATAATCACTGGATTCTTCAAGACTAAAAATGAGGAACAACAGAAAAGATGAGAAAGATAATTTCAACAAAGAAGCAGTTAAGAATTTCTTTATTGAAAACACCAGAAGATAAAACACTAAAATCTTTCGAGTCAGAAACAGGGTATACGAGATAAATCTTGCAACGTTATTTACTTCTAAAGATTAGATTCAGAAAACAATATGATAACAAAGCGAGAATAACATTCAACTTAGAAAGAAAAACATCACCAGTAAATACATGCAAGAATCCTGTAAAAGTACCTTCTTTTTATTAATGGAAGATCTCTTCAAAAATATTACAGTCTGATAGATTCAGGGTGTGAATATCAACAACCCTCAATACTTCAAAAGATGAAGTATTTATAACTCAAATTACAAATGATCCTGTCATTAATGACCAGGACGTGCTAAATCTATTTTTAGTTTAACTAACTTAACAAATTTCCTAAATCTAGGAACTGCTTGATGATGTGGTGTAACTGCATGCTGAATTCTGGGTGGGTCGTTGATGAAGCCTCTACACGACCTCATCTGACTGGACAAATGACTGGACTGGGACATCTCATATGCTACTCGATCAGATCACAGAGTTCCTCCCATCGGAGATGACTGGGCACGTTGACTTTGAGTAGTCGTTGATACACTTCATCCATTTATGTGTACTTGGCGAAGGTAGGCTTTGTGAGGAAGATGTATCGAATCTCATGTTGGATACTGATGTCCCACTGAAGAGCATCTAAAATTGATTTACCAGTGATGCTGCCTTAAATTCCTGCAAACTTTGAACTGTCTTTAACCACATCATCCAATCTCTTCTTGTAGTCTGGGAGTGTCATCAATTTATCATTGATTACCTTCAAACCAAGAAGACCTTTCTTATGGAGAGCCTCAATATTACTAAAGAATCTTTGTACCCCTAGGTCCATGGCTTGAACCTTTTCTTCCAGCTGAAGCATTAATCCTCTCTTGGTCAAAACTCTTTTGACCTCAAGGATGGTCTCTGTTATGTCTTCAATTTTTAGTTCATCTAGTTCTTCTGTGGTCTTAGAAATTAAGAACTTGATGATCTCGTTTGCCTGTGTTGGCATCTCTCCCAATTCTCATCTGATCTTCTCGATGGCCTATTTGCTTCTCTGTACCAATTCATTCTGCTCAAACATAATCTGTATCATAGGCCATATCTCGTTCATGGACTTGGTGATGTCTGTCCATACACTCTCTTTAACCTCGGCCAAAGTCTTTCCTTCCACTGTCTACTTCCAGAGTTGTTGTAACTCCTTCTTGAGTTGATCGGTCACCTGCTTTTCCTTGGAGAGGTTGGTCTGGAAGGAATATTTGAGTTCCTGAAGGTTCTCAATCTCCTTTTTAAGCCTGTTGATCTCTGTTTCCTGTAGGTTCATCTTTTCCATAGACTTAGCTAGGTCGGTTGTCTTCTCTAGGGATGTCAATGGAGTCGCAGATGGGACTTCTTTCACTGATGTTGTACTCACTCCCGAAATTGGAATGGAACTCAATGGAATGACTTCCATCGGCTTCAGCTGCTCTTTCTCTTTTACTAGCTTCTCCAGCTTAGCTTCCATTTCTTTTAGCTGGGCATTTTGCTCCATGAGTAGCTTGAGCATTTCATCTTTCTCTCCTTCTTTCTCTGCTATCTCCTTCACCTGCGAGTCCTCTGTGGGCGGGAGCTTCAGTTGTTTCCTTAAGGAGGCTATGTCAGCATTCTTCTTCTTTATCATTTCCTCAGCTGCTTTCACGTTTGAGGGATCGTAACCGATCTTGAGGACTAGCTCCTCCAAAGTCTTGATCCTATTGTCCTTTGCAAAGGACGATATCTTCTCCAACTTGAGTTGTGTTTGAACATTGTTCAGGGACACCTGTAATTTGGACACAGTAGTGGAAGCATGTGCCAACGTATAGAAAACCATTTCCCCTGTCTGCTTGTGCAGATCCATCTGATTGGCCAGATGCACATCCTTCGTCTGGAATTCGAAGGTGGCCTTTTGTAGTCAGTGATCACCTTTGGATCTGATACCTGTGCCTGGAGGAAGGCCATATGCATTCTTCCCTTTTCGGTGTCAAAAGCCGATAGAAACCTATGTTTTGCAGTCGATGTTTGCTTCCAGAACTGGGCGCAAGTACTGTTGGTCAGGGTTTGGTTCCTTTTCTTGATCAACTCATACTTTTCAAAGATACTCAGCTTCAGTCCCACCTTGCCTGGCTGGGTGGTCAATGGAGAATCTGTAGATTTTTCCGGCACTGCTGAGGTTATGACCTTGTGGAGGCTCGAACCGAAGGGTGGCCTATCAACCTTGGCCACTGTTGTAGACGGGGCTTCTTTTCCTCCGGTCGGGCTAGGAACTGACATAGTCTTAGGCCTCTTGGTGTGCAGCTGAAATTCTTCTGATGATACCTCCGTGACAGGCGGAGATAAATCTTGCCTACGCCTTTTCTCTTTCAGGACCTGTGGCATGGATGTTTGAGATACAGTGGTCGGGGAATCCTGTTGTTCCACTTTGACCAATGTGTTAGGCTCCCATATTGTCTGATTTGCAAACTTCTCAACTTCAGGCCTGGACTCATGAACATATGGGATGTTTTTGTATTTCACCCTCATCTCTGAGATGATCCTGCATGGATCGTAATGCCATGGGAAGCTCATGGAGAACTTCATTTCCCTAAGCATCATGTCTACTTCTTCCCCAGCACCATGATTGTTGCAGATGAAGGAGCCAATCTGCCCCTTGATTCTAAGTTGTTGCTTTTTCTTCAGTGACACAAAATGGATATCATCAGAATTTATTATCTGCCTTATATATTCCAAAGAAAAAATTCTGACAGGCAGATACTTGGGCAGCTTATATGGTGCCAACTCACACCCGTATACTCTGATCTCGGTGTAATATTGATACAAATACTAGTCCCCCGTATTTGTTTTATCCGAGAGATGCAGGATCCTTTGGAATTCATCATTTATCTGAGGCTCAGGCCTGCCACCTAGCATACTTACCACAGGGTGGTAGAACTGATCAATGAACTCCTTGAAATTGAACTCTGTGGATTTGTGCTTGAGCAAGGAGGTCCATGTTATCACTACCTAGGGCTACCATATCCATCCATCTTCTGCATGGAAAACATGAATTTGTCCGCTTGGAAGAAAATGATCAAGTACGCTAGTATGGAAGAGTATCTGAACATGCCTTCCGTGGCGAAATTCACGAACTGTTCATGAATATTGTCCGCCAGAAAAGTGCCGAAATCAAACTGGGTGGTGGGCTTTTCATCGGTAGAGAAGATGGATAGAAAACCCAGAATGGGTTCATCTACCCACTGATCAGAATAGTATCCTAACAAAGCACAAAGGGATGAGATGATCTGGTTTCCTTTAGTCGAGAACATGGAGGAAGGGTAAGTAGGATTTGTGGAGGGGAATTGAGCGGATGGGGGAAGGAAAAGCTCGAATATTTGAGCTCTTTAGGGGAAAGCCATTTTCTAGTATAATTCTGTAAGAATTTCTAGGTTGAAGGGTGATGCAGAGTCGGCTTGGGGGATTTGCATCATTTGGTCGATGGATTCGGGCGTGATGAGGAAAAGGATTTCTTCGGAAGAGGAGATGATGGCTCTTTTCTCGGGAATGTAGGGGGCTTGGCACTTGAGAGCGAACTCGGGAAAATGGTGGATCTGAGGGAAGAGGTAGAGGGGTAAATTGGACTCCCAAAGTCCAATTTCATCACTCTCGTCTAGGAAGACTTCCTTGAGCCATGACTGAAGGTCTACGAAATCAAAATCACACTTTGTATTTGCGATTAAGTGGTCTTTGTCGACCAGTGGGATCCTGTCAAGGTCGAAAGGAGGTGGGAGAAACAGATTCTCCTCTCCTTCTTCTTGTTTGGACTTTGGCGTCATTTATGCAATAGTACTTGCAAGACAAACAATGTTAGTGGGGGCGACTGACTGTGGATGAGGGAAACTGACTGTAACAGAGGTGAAAACGGAGTAATTCTCTCTAGTGCGATGAGTGGGAAAATGGTGAAAGTAGGAAGGAAAATGGTAGTTTTGGGCAAATGGGTGTCCGTTGGGCATGGGAGACGGGTCGACAGGCTAACGGATAGGTCATCCAGTAATAAATGGCCAACGGATCACTTAGAGTGTGAGATGGAAGGTGACGGTGACTGAGGGATACGGATGAGTGAAGTGGAGGCTACCGATTGGGGTAAAGGTCATAGTGAGGGGGCTTGCCATGAACGACTAAGGGGGAAGAACTGACAGCATTTATGGGACGTGACTATTTCGGGAAAGGTGGATGGTGATGCCCAGGGGTGACGATGGTAGGTCAGACAATAGGAGATGATGGGACCCAAGGCCATTAGATCGTTGCCACGTATAAAGAGGGACCCGCCAGAGGAGGAATACCATTCCGGACCCCACCCCCCTCAGTTAAAGGCATATCAGTCGGAGGGGTCCGAAATACATTTTGGGTCGTTGATCTGCGCGCTTGCTTCTGAGCCACAGATCTATGCACTCTGTTTATGATACATTCCGGACCCCCCCCCCCTCCATTAAAGGCAGAATGGACGGGGGGGTCCAGAATCCATCATTGATCGTAGATCTGAGTGCTTGATCTTGAGCCGTCCAAATGCGCGCAAGTCTTATCAGCGATTCTGGACCCCCCCCCCCCTCCATTAAAGATAGAACAGTCGGTGGGGTTCGGAAAGACCTGTCCACCGTAGATCTGAGCACGATCATCTTGAGCATTGATACATGATCAAAGCATAATTGAGGGCACGGAAACATACATGCGCCTAGAAAACTTAGGACAAGTTCTTTTTCATGGGTTTTCTTCAAGACTTTCATGTCAACACCACCAAGGGGTTAGGAAAACGATCTTTTAAGTATCTAAAACATGGTGCAACACTTACATCAAACTGGTCCTTATTGAAATGAAGTAACAAAGCAAATAGCCTATATTCTAACCTAGCTTCCTATGACCATTAACCCAGATTAGACTGTTGGGTTAAGAAATTACTCTACCCTAGGGCTATTTGACCAAGATTAGACAGTCTAGCCAGATTTATTCATTAATCTAACCTAGACACTTTGGCTAAGATTAAATAGTTTAGCCAAACTCATTCACTACCCTATCAACATCAATTTAAAAAGAACTTGGCCATGCTTGAAAGGCATGGACCAAGTTACTATTATTGCATGGGGCTTTTATTGAAATTATTTTATGCCCTCTTTTCTTTTTTTTTCTTTTTTTTTCTTTTTCTCTTTCTTTTTTCTTTTTCTTTTTTTCTTTTTCTTTTTCTTCTCTTTCTTTTTTCTTTTTCTTTTTCTTTTCTTTTTCAAATTATTTGCAGAATGAAAAATCATTTGTCAACAAAAAAAACTAGAGACAGATAATATCCCAGTCATCAGTTGATCCTATAACTTATAGGGTGATAACAACGACTCCACCTGGGGATGATACTTTCCCTGTGAAGTGCCAAGAATCTTGGTTCCTGTCATTCTGAAAATTTATGCCTCGTAGCCTTCGTTGATTGATTGGTTTTATTCTCAAAAATTGGAAGAACAGTGGTCAGCATCTTAGGGCCTTCTCTTCGGGCTTCAACCAACTGACTAATGTTATTCACTCAGAAAATGCAGGCAAAAAATAAAAATAAAAATGGTATGTACAATGGAGAGTGAAAACTTGAGTCTCTACTGAGGTGGCACATAATGTTTCATCATTCTGCCACTTACAGGTCCTCCTGGCAGATCTGTCCCATCAGCATTGTTCAGCAAGAAAGCGTTGTTTCCCTTGAATGCTTGGATCATGTATGGTCCTCTCCACAGACTGTCGAATTTTCCATGCTTTCCCTTGTCTTCATTTCTGGAGTCCCTTCTCAGCACCAAATCTCCTAGCTCAAAATCATCTCCCTTGGTTCTTTTGTCAAAAATCTTCTTGATGCTTTCTTGAATTACTTGAGTCTTGTTGAAAACGTCTTCCCTAGATTGTTGCAAATGGATCATCTAGTTGATCCTTCTCTGTGAGGCATTTGGCTCGGCTTGTACCTCTTGAAGCAACTTCATGACAGGGACTCCTAAAAAAGTGGGGAAAACTGCTTCTGTGCCATAGACCATCTGGTATGGTGATATACCGATTGAGCTTTTGGTGATCAGTCTGTCAGCCCACAATGCAAACACCAACTTGTTATGCCATGATTTCTTGTTTTCCTGCAACGTTTTCTTGATGATGTTTACCAAGGTTTTGTTTGAAGATTCCTCCAGCCCATTCCCCTGAGGGTAGTAAGCTGTGGAATGCCCCAAACCAATGTGATACTGGTTGAAGAAATCCATGAGTTTTTTTGACCGGAAAGCAGCTGCATTATCAGTTATAATATTTCTAGGACATCCAAAGCGAGACAAGATATTATTTTCAAGGAATTTGATAATAACGGAGTCAGTGGCTTTCCTGCTTGGTACGGCTTCGATCCATTTGGTAAAATAATCAGTGGCAGTGAGAATCCACCTATGTTGGCCTGAAGAAGGGGGGTGTATTTCTCCGATGAAGTCCAATCCCCATTGCTGGAAAGGGGCTTCAACTGAGATTGGTTTCAGGGGGAGAGGAAGGAGTTTCCTTTTGCCTTCAAATAGCTGGCATTGATGACATGCAGTCACTTTATGATGTACATCGGTGAATAGGGTGGGCCAATAGAATCCAACTCTGAGTATTTTGTTGGCTGTGACCTTCCAGTTCAGATGGCCACCACATTCTCCTGCATGAAATTCTTGTAACACGTTGCCAGCTTCATCTTTCAATAAACAATTCAACAGAATACCTCCAGGATCTTTCCAATACAGATTGCCTTCTAGAATACATAATTTTAAGGCTTTCAACTTCAAAAATCTAGCTTTAGTCTTAGTCAAACCAGGGGGAGCTTGTAAATTTTGCAAAACGAATATAAGGTCTGTGTACCATGGAGAGTTGAGAAATACCTCTCTCACGCTTGGAGTCGCCATCTCGCCCTGTTCATCTGCTGCAGCTAAAAAATTAATGTCAAGAGCATGGAAATTAGATTCAGCGATTAATTTAGCTAGGCCTTGACCTTTGATTAGTTTTGTAGGCTTAATCTCTATGTCGTATTCTAAAATGACAGCAATCCATTTTCCTCTTCTTCCATCTGGATTTTCCTGGGTCAAAATGTCTTTTACTACTGCATTCGGAACATATGTTATGGTGTGGGAATGGAGAATGTAGACTCTAAAGTCTTTTATGGCTTTTACCAAGGAAAAAGCTTGTTTCTCCATTATCTTGTAATTCATAGCAGTGTCTCTTAACGCTTTACTAAAGAAAGCTATGGGTTGTTCATACCCTTCCCTGTTCTTTTGTAGTAATTCCACTACTATAGTATGTTTGGAAGCGAAAGAAAAAAGATAGAAATCCTTAGTAAAATCAATACTGATCAAGACAGGGGCCTCTGTGAGTGCTCGTTTGACTTGTTCGAAAGGTTGTCTGGACTCAGTGTCCCATTTTATTTTTACATCCTTTTTTAACATATTTGTAATGTTTCTAAGGAGCTCTGCTAGATTGGGAATGAATCTTCGAAAGAAGTTTATTCTCCCGATAAAATATTGTAATTCTTTGATGTTTCTTAGGTGTTCTAATTTTTGTATGGCCTCGATTCTGCTGGGATCAATTTTGATTCCATCCTTGGAGATGATGTGTCCTGGCAGTTTTCCTTCTTCTAGTCCGAAAAGGATTTTCTTAGGATTTAAAGAAATCCCAAACCTTATACATTTCTTGAAAACTCGTCTGAGGTGTCGCAGGCGTTCGTCATCAGATCGGGAAAACACAGTCACATCATCCAAATAGACGACAATAAGCTTACCTGATTCTTCCACAAAGGCGATATCCATCGCTCTCTGGAAAGTGGCTCCAGCGTTCATCAAACCAAAAGGCATTTTCACATACATGAAAGTGCCCCATGGTGTAGTGAAAGTGGTTTTGTCTTGGTCATCTGGGTGGACGAGGACCTGATTGTAACTCGAGAAACCGTCCAGCAAAGATATTTGACTAGATCTGACTACCCTTTGAAGGATGTGGTCCATTTTTGGCAAGGGGTAATTATCCTTCAGGGAGACCTTATTCAGATTCCAGAAATCTATGCAAAGTCTGATTTCCCCAGATTTCTTACGCGTAGGGACCAAATTAGAGACCCATTTGGAAAAATGCAACGGGACTATGATTTTGGCATCGTACATTTTTTTGATTTCCTTTTCTATCAGAGGGAGTAACTTGGGATTTATCCTCCTAAGTTTCTGTCTGAACAGTTTTTGGTCTTCTTTTATTGGAATCCTGTGTTGTATGATGTTGGTAACATAAGCTTTCAAATCCTCATAACCCCAGGCAAAGACATCGGAATATTCTTTGAACAACTCAATGTATTTGAGTTTTTTCTCAAGGGGTAATGATTTAGACAATTTGACTATCATGGGTTTCTCTTCGGTCCCTATATTACAGTCCTCTACCTCTTGTCCATTGGCTTCAATTTTCGGTCTTTTGGCTACGTCGTTAAAATCAAACAAGTCCTCTAAAGGGACTAGACCCCTAGGCAAAACATTACTTTTCAAATGTAAAATATCGGCATCCATCTCGTCATCGCCTAATTCTTCTTAATCTATGCTATTTACACTACCAATTTCAAAATCAGATCTATTTACATTTTCATCTTCGTTCTCTAAATCTATATTTGTACATTCAAAATCACTTCTACATTGCAGAAAGTATTCGATTTGATCATCATTACCAAACACTTTCCAGTACCTGATATTGTCGGGAACGGTTGGTCTGCATTTCACCTCAACAATGTATGGGCGAGTCGAGCGGAAAGGAATCTTACAGGTGGCTACTGATGTGGCCAATCCGTACACCAGAATGTTTTGTCCCCTCGGCATTACCTGCAAGTCAACTTTAGTGAAACATCTAAGGGCATCAAGAACAACATTCCTATAAGCTATAAGATGTGGGTGCTTCGCAGCATACTCACCTTTGATTTTCTTGATTATCAACTCAAAATCACCTCTTACCATAATCTGTTTAGCACCAACTCTTTTCAAAAGCTTCAGACTGAGCATCAAGGCTTCATACTCGACAATATTGTTAGTGCATTGGAAATTTAATTTGTAAGAATGGTTTTCTGAATACCTGTTTCTGTGATTATGTAGCCAGACTCATTCTCTAGCTCCTTCTTTGCTTACTGCTCCATCAAAATCCATGCTCCAGAAATATGTCGGTAGCTCTTCAGTTATCACGTTTTTCTTCCTTGCTACCTCAATGGTTTCTTGGCCTTTATCCTAACTAGATGTGTCTTCTCCCAGCTGAGTGTATTTTCTCTCCCGTGTCACCATTGTTGTACAAGATAAAAGAATCCAAGTCAGAATGGGCAGAGTAAAGAGGATAGTTGTGCGGTTTTTCGTGGCTACTGACCATGTATTTCATAAATGTTTCTCTGTATAGCCTTATCTGTTTCCCAAAAACTGGGATAGTGGCATAAGAAATATCTAGCTGCAAGGTACCTATCAACTTAGGCCCCCAAGACCAGGATAGCAACATTCCATACTTCGGAGGGATGTTTGCAACTACCACATCCATGACCATGCTCTTTGCAGGAATCTGCACCAGTGTGATACATAGGTCCTTGATCAGACCAATACATCTAACTTTACTAGAGTCAAATGAGTGTAAATCCTTGTAAGGTCTGGTGACCTCCAGTCCCATCTTCTCCATCACTGCTTTAGGCATCAGATTGTGGGAGGCACCCGAATATAGCATAGCGTTATGCAAGATCAGGTCATGTATGTTTAAACTGATGTAAAAAGGAGAGACATCACCATTATTGTCTCGGCCATCTACTTCAGGTCCAAACAGAAGTTCAGGTTGATCATCTGTAAGGTTCACGGTATCTGAATGATTTTTTGATCCAATGGTTAAGGCCTTCATGCCTATGTCAGGCTCAATGGTCAGTGCTTTAATCACCTGTGAGTGATAAACGTCTTTGTTCATCAACTCAGAAAGTGGGATGGGAATTTTTACTTTGGCTAATTCCCCCTCAAGGATGAAAGGTGTAGGAGCTCTGCCTTGGCTCATCAATTCTGCTTTTTTCCACCATACTCTTCTGGCTAGAAGTACTTGGTGGATTGATAGGCGAAACCTCGGGCTGTGACAATCTTTTCAGAATAGTAAGGTTTTTCTTCGCAGGAACTTTGGCAGTACTCTTCTCAGGAATCTTCTCGACAGATGGCTCAGAGGCCTTCTCGGTTTCGACTACCTTCTTCGTTTCAATCATCTTTTTTTGGGAACTCCCTTCTATCTTTTTACTCCACAGATTATACTGTTGGTGTACCTCCAAAATGGAATTTTCGAATTCCTGTTGTTCTGCATATTCAGCTTCTTCACTTACTTTTGTTTGATTGAGAAGAAAAAGTTCTTGCTCTTCTTGGGTAAGGAAAATAGCTTTGTTATCGTGAATGCCCATGAGATTTATGTGAGTATCCTCCAATTCCTCGATCACTTCCTCCCCTTCATCAACATAATTTTCTTGTAGGGGAGGTTTGATCTGCTGATCCGGACCTCTCTTCTCTCTTTGATCCCTAGGATCCCTCTGTCTGATTTGAGGAGGGTTTCTCCTRAAGTTAGGATTCTGAACCTGAGGAGCTGGTGGGTTTTCTCTTGGAGGATTTCTGTCTGGCATAGTGAGTCTTTCCATCATTCTTTCCATYGCTMTGGCCAAGGAATCCAATTTGGAATCGGAGGTTGACGTGGAAGGTTCCTCTTTAATTGTGAGTCTCCTCTCTGACCTCTGGCGTGCCCTTTTTCCAACAAATTGGCTTCTACACTTATCACACTTTTCTGCATGTCTTCCAGGGTGGTAGAATTTCTTTCCCTTAGTTGGTATGACATGTCAGCATCAAAACCATCAGGGAATTTTATCAATGCCAAACCCTGTGGAGGTTTGATTTCAGTTGGGATTGCATTGTACAAGTTATTGAAACGAGTGCAGTAATCTTGTACTGTCTCACCTTGATTTCTTCTAATATTTTCGTATTCTAACAAGATTTGGAGAGGGTTTTTCTTTACCTCCCATCTGTCTAGAAAACTCCTTTGGAATGCGGTAAGGTCAAGAACTGAGGTGGCACGCAACCCTTTCTACCATTTTTTAACATCACCTATCAAACTTTGGGCAAACAATCTCATTTGAACGTCAGCCTCATCTACTTCATGCAGATCATAATAATCATTCATTTTATCAACGTGTTGTTGGGTGTTTAAAAGTCCTGTTGCGTCGAATTGTGGAAGTCTTGTTTGATAGTCTTGGGGCATGTGATGAAGAGGCGCAACCAACACTAAGGAAGCATATCTAGCTGCCATGATGTGTGGAGAAGGTGGGGTAACAGGCTGGATGATCAGTGAGGTAGTGACTGAAGATGAGGATGAGGAGGGACTGGATAGCGTTGAGGGAGTGGGTTGCGGTTTAGCAGTGGGAGACAGAACTTCAGGGGTTCAGGGTTGCACAACGGTTGGGTCAAAAATGATTCCAGTCACAAAACTATTGGACCGCGTTCTGACCAGGATTTGTTGGGAAAAGGTGTCAAAGTCAGGGTTTTGAAAGGTAATGGGTTCCCCTGAAAAGGAAAGGGACTTGTACAAGGGAGTATGACTCACTGAGCCTTCAGCTACGGTCTTTTTCCTGAGCAACTGTTCTGGGTTATCTGTCACTATCGCAGGTTCTAGGTCTGGATGAGATCGAGTATAAACCTTCTTGGGAGCCAGATTTCTTTTTGATTTTTTATATATATACTTTTTAGTTTTATGAGTCCAAAAATAATATGAACAAATTTTAATCAACCTCTAAACATTACTTTCTTCTCAAATTTGCAATCTTTCATGAACAGACTTTATTTTAGGGAAAGAAAATGTGAAGTTATAAATTTTATGTTCGTCCCCAGTATGGTCACCACTATGTTAGCACTCTGTAAATTTACTAGAGGTTGACAACAGAAGAAATATACAAAAGGTAACTTTATCCAACCGCTTTCAAAGCTGGGATCTAGACCTTCCAACTTCAGAGAGGGATCTCTCTATATAATTTAGCTATGTTTCCAATTTTAAATATTAGGCTAGGTAAAGAAATAGGTCGATTTTGTTGTCAAAGTGTTTTTCGAATTGGTTGAGACAGTCTACACATCCACTGGGCTATGGGGTTTGTGTCTTGAATAGAGATGAAATCCAAACCAGAAACGCAAAGGAAAACTTTCACAGGGTGAGATAATATAATCATTGTATTATTCGAGAGTAAAAATGAGGAACAACAGAAAAGATGAGAAAGATAATTTCAACAATGAAGCAATTAAGAATTTCTTTATTGAAAACACCAGAAGATAAAACACTAAAATCTTTCGAGTCAGAAACATGGCATACGAGATAAATCCTGCAATGTTCTTTACTTCTAAAGATTAGATTCAGAAAACAATATGATAACAAAGTGAGAATAACATTCAACTTAGAGAGAAAAACATCACCAGTAAATACACGCAAGAATCCTGTAAAAGTGCCTCCTTTTTATTAATGGAAGATCTCTTCAAAAATATTACAGTCTGATAGCTTCAGGGTGTGAAGATAAACAACCCTCAATACTTTGAAAGATGAAGTATTTATAACTCAAATTACAAACGATCCTGTCATTAATGACCAGGACGTGCTAAATCTATTTTTAGTTTAACTAACTTAACAAATTTCCTAAATCTAGGAACTGCTTGATGATGTGGTGTAACTGCATGCTGATTTCTGGGTGGGTCGTTGATGAAGCCTCTGCACGACCTCATTTGATTGGACAAATGACTAGACTGGGATAGCTCATCTGCTACTCGATCAGATCACAGAGTTCCTCCCATCAGAGATGACTGGGCACGTTGACTTTGACTAGTCGTCGATACACTTCATCCATTTATGTGTACTTGGCGAAGGTAGGCTTGGTGAGGAAGAAGTATCAAATCTCATGTTGGATACTGATGTCCCAATGAAGAGCATCTAAAAATGCTTTGCTAGTGATGCTGCCTTGAATTCCTGTAAACTTTGAACTGTCTTTAGCCACATCAGCCAATCTCTTCTTGTAGTCTGGGAGTGTCATCAATTTATCATTGATTACCTTCAGACCAGGAAGACCTTTCTTCTGGAGAGCCTCAATCTTACTAAAGAATATTTGTACCCCTAGGTCCATGGCCTGAACCTTTTCTTCCAG
>ML777988.1:1498589-1532442 GCA_009831015.1 Picea engelmannii | reverse complement strand
TGTTCTGTCTTCAATTTTCAGCTCTTCCAGTTCTTCCCTGGTCTTAGAATTTAAGAACTTGATGATCTCGTTTGCCTGTGTTGGCATCTCTCCCAATTTTGATCTGATCTTCTCGATGGCTTGTTTGCTTCTCTGTACCAATTCATTCTACTCAAACATAATTTGTATCATAGGCCATATCTCATTCATGGACTTGGTGATGTATGTCCATACACTCTCTTTAACCTCGACCAAAGTATTTCCTGCCACTGTCTGCTTCCGGAGCTATTGTAACTCCTGCTTGAGATGATCGGTCACATGCTTTTCCTTGGAGAGGCTGGTCTGGAAGGAATATTTGAGTTCCTGAAGGTTCTCAGTCTCCTTTTTAAGCCTGTTGATCTCTGTTTCCTGCAGGTTCATCTTTTCCATAGACTTAGCCAGGTCGGTTGTCTTCTTCAGGGATGTCAATGGAGTCGCAGATGGGACTTCTATCACTGATGTTGTACTCACTCCCGAAATTGGAATGGCACTCAATGGAATGACTTCCATCGGCTTCAGCTGCTCTTTCTCTTTTACTAGATTCTCCGTCTCAACTTCCATTTCATTTAGCTGCGCATTTTGCTCCATGAGTAGCTTGAGCATTTCATCTTTCTCTCATTCTTTCTCTGCTATCTCCTTCACCTGCGAGTCCTCTGTGGGCAAAAGCTTTAGTTGTTTCCTCAAGGAGGCTCTGTCAGCATTCTTCTGCTTTATCATTTCCTCAGCTTCTTTCACATTTGAGGGATCGTAACTGATCTTGAGGACCAACTCCTCCAAAGTCTTGATCCTATTGTCCTTTGCAAAGGACGATATCGTCTCCAACTTGAGTTGTGTTTGAACATTGTTCAGGGACACCTGTAATTTGGACGCAGTAGTGGAAGCATGCGCCAATGTATAGAAAACCATTTCCCCTGTCTGCTTGTGCAGATCCATCTGATCGATCGGATGCACGTCCTTCGTCTGGAATTCGAAGGTGGCCTTTTTGTAGTCAGTGATCACCTTTGGATATGGTACCTGTGCCTAGAGGAAGGCCATATGCATTCTTCCCTTTTCGGTTTCAAAAGCCGATAGCAACCTATGTTGCGCAGCCGAGGTTTTCTTCCAGAACTGGGCACAAGTACTGTTGGTCAGGGTCTGGTTCCTTTTCTTGATCAGCTCATACTTTTCGAAGATACTCAGCTTCGGTCCCACCTTGCCTGGCGGGTGGTCAATGGAGAATCTATAGATATTTTCGGCACTGTTGAGGTTATGACCTTATGGAGGCTCAAACCGAAGGGTGGCCTATCAACCTTGGCCACTGTTGTAGACGGGGCTTCTTTTCCTCCGGTCGGGTCGGAAACTGACATAGTCTTAGGCCTCTTGGTGTGAAGCTAAAATTATTCTGATGATACCTCCGTGACAGGCGGAGATAACTCTTGCCTAGGACTTTTCTCTTTCGGGACCTATGGTGTGGTTGTTTGAGATACAGTGGTCGGAGGATCCTGTTGTTCCACTTCGACCAATGTGTTAGGCTCCCATATTGTCTGATTTGCGAACTTCTTAACTTTAGGCCTGGACTCATGAACATATGGGATGTTTTTGTTCTTCACCCTCATCTCTGAGATGATCCTGCATGGATCGTAATGCCATGGGAAGCTCATGGAGAACTTCATTTCCCTCAGCATCCTATCTGCTTCTTCCCCAGCGCCATGATTTTTGCAGATGAAGGAGCCAATCTGCCCCTTGATTCTAAGTTGATGCTTTTTCTTCAGTGACACAAAATGGATATCATCAGAATTTATTATCTACCTTATATGTTCCAAAGCAAAAATTCTAACAGGAAGATACTTGGGCAGCTTATACGGTGCCAACTCGCACCCGTATACTCTGATCTCGATGTAATCTTGATACAAATACCAGTTGCTCGTCTTTGTGTTATCCGAGAGATGCAGGATCCTTTGGACTTCATCGTTTATCTGAGGCTTGGGCCTGTCGCCTAGCATACTTACCATAGGGTGGTAGAACTGATCAATGAACTCCTTGAAAATGAACTTTGTGGAGTTGTGATTGAGCAAGGAGGTCCATGCTGTCACTGTCTGGGGTCTACCATCTCCATCCATCTTCTGCATGGAAAACATGAATTTGTCCTCTTGGAAGAAAACGAACAAGTACGCCAGTATGGAAGAGTATATGAACATGCCTTCCGTAGCGAAATTCAGGAACTGTTCGTGAATATTTTCCGCCAGAAAAGTGTTGAAATCAAACTGGGTGGTGGGCTTTTCATCAGTAGAGAAGATGGATAGAAAACCCAGAATCGGTTCATCTACCCACTGATCAGAATAGTATCCTAACAAAGCACAAAGGGATGAGATGATCTGGTTTCCTTTAGTCGAGAACATGGAGGAAGGGTAAGGAGGATTTGTGGAGGGGAATTGAGCAGATGGGGGAAGGAAAAGCTCGAATATTTGAGCTCTTTGGGGGAAATTCATTTTCTGGTATAATTCTGTAAGAATTTCCAGGTTGAAGGGTGATGCAGAGTCAGCTCGGGGTATTTGCATCATCTAGTCGATGGATTAGGGCGTGATGAGAAAAAGGATTTCTCCGGACGAGGAGATGACAGCTCTTTCCTCGGAAATGTATTGGGCTTGGCACTTGAGAGCGAACTCGGGAAAATGGTGGATTTGAGGGAAGAGGTAGAGGGGTAAATTGGACTCCAAGAGTCCAATTTCTTCACTCTGGTCCAGGAAGACTTCCTTGAGCCATGAATGAAGGTCTGCGAAATCAAAAACGCACTTCGTATCTACGATTAAGTGGTCTTTTTCGACCAGTGGGATCCTATCAAGGTCGACAGGAGGAGGGAGAAACGGATTCTCCTCTCCTTCTGCTTGTTTGGACTTTGGCGCCATTTCTGCAACAGTAACTACAAGACAAACAACGTTAGTGGGGGCGACTGACTGTGGATGAGGGAAACTGACTGTAATGGAGGTGAAAATAGATTAATTCTCTCTGGTGTGATGAGTGGGAAAATGGTGAAATTAGGAAGGAAAATGGTAGTTTTGGGAAAATGGGTGTCCGTTGGGCACGGGAGACAGGTTGGGAGGCTAACGGATAGGTCATCTAGTAATAAATGGCCAACGGATCACTTAGAGTGTGAGATGGCAGGTGACGGTGACTGAGGGATACGGATGAGTGACGTGGAGGCTACCGATTGGGGTAAAGGTCATAGTGAGGGGGCTTGCCACGAACGACTAAGGGGGAAGAACTGACAGCAGTTATGGGATGTGACTATTTCAGGAAAGGTGGATGGTGATGCCCAGGGGTGATGATGGTAGGTCAGACAGTAGGAGATGATGGGACCCGGGGCCATAAGATCGCTGCCACGTATAAAGAGGGACCCTTTAGAGGAGGAATACCATTCCGGACCCCCCCCCCCCTCAGTTAAAGGCAGATCAGTCGAGGGGGTCCAAAATACATTTTGGGTCATTGATCTGCGTGCCTGCTTCTGAGACGCAGATCTATGCGCTCTGTCTATGATACATTCTGGACCCCCCCCTCCATTAAAGGTAGAACAAACGGGGGGGTCTGGAATCCAATACTAATCGTAGACATGAGCGCTTGATCTTGCGCTGTCCAGATGCATGCGGGTCTTATCAGCGATTCTGGACCCCCCCCCCCCCTCCGTTAAAGATAGAACAGTCGGGGGGGTCCGGAAAGACCTGTCCACCGTAGATCTGATCGTGATCATCTGGACCATTGATACATGATCGAAGCATAATTGAGGGTGTGGAAACATACATGCGCCTAGAAAACTTAGGACAAGTTCTTTTTCATGGGTTTTCTTCAAGACTTTCATGTCAACACCACCAAGGGGTTAGGCAAACAATCTTTTAAGTATCTGAAACATGGTGCAACACTTACATCAAACTGGTTCTTATTGAAATGAAGCAACAAAGCAACTAGACTATATTCTAACCTAGCTTCCTATGACCATTAACCCAGATTAGACTGTTGGGTTAAGAAATTACTCTACCCTGGGGCTATCTGACCAAGATTAGACAGTCTGGCCAGATTTATTCATTAATCTAACCTAGACACTTTGGCCAAGATTAAACTGTTTAGCCAAACTCATTCACTACCCTATCAACATCAATTTAAAAAGAACTTGGACATGCTTGAAATGTATGGACCAAGTTACTATTATTGCATTGGGTTTTTATTGAAATTCTTTTATGCCCTCTTTTCTTTTTTTTTCTTTTCTCTTTCTTTTTTCTTTTTCTTTTTTTCTTTTTCTTTTTCTTCTCTTTCTTTTTTATTTTTCTTTTTCTTTTCTTTTTCAAATTATTTGCAGAATGAAAAATCATTTGTCAACAAAAAACACTAGAGACAGATAATATCCCAATCATCAATTGATCCTATAACTTATAGGGTGACAACACATCCAAGAATAAGTTCAAGAGATATGGTGGCCATCTCACTGTGGTGCCCTTGGCGCATTGAGTTGCAACTATGACAACCCCAACTGGAACTTCCTCTCTACAACATTTTCTCAGCAGCTTACAGGCTAAGATTTTTTCCCCTATTTTTGTGGCAACATCGTTGATCCTCTTCAGAATAATTCCTCATGTCCCCCTGTTGGTGCCATACTTCTTCTTCATTTATTCTCGTAGGTATTTCTCCCTAGTTTTTTCGTCCATAAACTACGTTGGATCCATGCCCCGGGATGACAATCCTGTTATGCTTGCACTAAGATCTACGTCTATCGAGACGAGCTTGTCCAACTAGATGTCTCCACCATGTGTGACTGCTAACAATTGTTTGATGCATGCACCTACATACAGACCTCTGCCAAAATGTGGTAGATCCAACAAACCTAAAATTCATGTTTTCTCCAATCCTGTTGCCCAACGGAGTGGTTGATCCATCGGTTCCCCAAACGAATTTTGGCCCATCGTCTCCATGTACACTCTGCAAATTTCGGAAACTTGATTGTATCTGCTACATTGTGGTCTTAGTATTTTAGCTTGTCAACATGACCCAACAAGTCTGATCCCACTCATAGCCCATCTGGTATATGTGGTAGAATGATTGTTGCGACAGGTTTCTTGCGAGGTGACCTAGGTACATGTTGCTTGTCTTTCTTCAGCAGTGGTGGCTAGCTCGAGGTTCCAGTGGCTCCTGGTTGTGTTTCGATGTACCATTTTGGCCGACCTATGACATCCTCTACCGTTCCTTCCAGTGGGTGGTATGATATGGTGGTTTGTGACTCGTTTGGATTCATTGTTGCTTCCTGATTCATCGTCATTCCATTGACTTTCAGAGCTGCTTCTGTGTTCTCTGGTTGCACCTCCTTCAGGGTTTATGCATTCTAGTTCTACTGCTCCTGTACCTATGTTGGTCTATCTATGTTCATGCCCTCTGGTGTTGGTTTTTGGTTTTCTTCCACTATAGGTGTAGGGTTCACTGGTGATGTTTATGGAGATGGGATTTCATCGACATTGATGATCTCTAGCGGTTATTGTTCACTTTCTTCCAACTGTACCCATGACCTAGTATGAACCCTCGTGTTTCTAGCAGTCTGGCTTGCTTCTACTTACTTTGGTGGTGCCATGGTGGTGACTAGTGAACGTTTTCTGATTTTGGATGGTCTATGTGACCTCTGTGAACTTGGCTCTATGTTTCTTAACCTCTATCGCTCTCTATCTTCTCTCCATTCACAAATGGACTTCTTTGTTCCCACGTCTGTATGTTGTATGGGCTTCGCATGAAGCTTTTCGAGGACGCTTCCTTAATTGTGGGTTCAATGCACCTCTGGTTCTTTCGTACTGTCCATTACTCTGCCTTGCCATCTCAAGTTGGTGTGATTAATGTGGCATCCCATCGGTCCTTTTTGTCCTTTAATTCCGATAGAATCTATCTTTTCATACTTCTTTTATCGTATTTTTGTTTCCCACTTGTTTCCCTTTTCACATGGCCGATGTGCTTCTCCTCACCTAGTTTTTATTCCTAAGTGTGCATGCTATTTTGACACACTTTGCCTCTATTGGTATTGTTTAACACACATTTGTTTTTTTTACTACGCGGTGGGTGGTCGACTGTCCTTGTATAGCTTCAGTCGCCTCCTGTTGATCATCCCTCTAAGTTCTGCACCTGATACTTCTTTCAACTGTACAGCTCCTCCATCTATGATAGATTTTACTTTGTATGGTCCTAACCAATGCATATTGAGCTTGTCTAGGTGCTGAAACGATTTTCTATCGTACATCAATACTAAATCACTTCCATGAAAGTTTTCTTCTTGATGAGTCTATCATGCCAATCTTTGTCCCTTGCTTTCTGAACTTGTTGGTGGAATCCTTCTAGGATCTGATCTTCCTCCATGGTCATTAGTTGGTTCAATCTCTCCTGTACTGCGCCTTGCTCTGTCATGTGTGTGATTGTTGCTACGTGTAAGCTTGGTACTAAGAATTATAATGGCACCATTGCTTCTTGGCCATAGACCAGTTTAAATGGTGTGTGCCCTGTAAAATTTTTGCACGCGGTCCTATAGGTCCACAATACTGCTGGTACTTTGAGGTCCCAGTCATCCCTATTGACATTACAGATCTTTGTCAACACGTTCTCCAGGATTTTGTTGAATGCTTCCACTATGTCATTTGCCTGTGGGTGATATAGCGTGCTCTTCTAATGATGGACTTCGAACTCTTCAGTCATAGCATTGATGGTGTTGTTGATAAAGTGAGTGCATTGGTATCTCATCAAAAATCTTGGGCATCCAAATCTAGTGATTACTTGTTCAAACAAAAAGTGTGTTGTTGTTTCTGCGCTGCAATCTTTCACTGGTGCGTCTTCTGCCCATCTTGTTAGGTGCTCCATCACGATGATAATATATCTAGCTCCTGTTCCTTTTGTTGGTAGGTTGATTGGTCCCACAAAGTATATTACCCACTTATCGAACACATGTAATGTTACTTGTGGTCGTAGTGGCATCTCGTCCCTTATGTTGGGTTTACTGACCCTTTGATAGGCATCGTGTTTCTAACAGTACTCTTTCGAGTCTCTGTGAATCGTTGACCACCATAGTCATGCGTGCAATACCTTCTGTGAGGTAGGTTTTCCTGCATAATTCCCTCCTGTTATTCCCTCACGGGCTTCTGCTAAGACTCTTGGTCTTCCATGCTCTAACACGTACCTTCACAAGATGCTATCTGTGCCCATTTTGTATAAGTGTCATGCGATCAGTTGATAGTCTGTAGCGCAGACTACCAAGTTTTTCTTCTGCGCAGTGTTATATTCTTGTGGCGCAGTATGTGTGCTCAAGTACTGAATGACATCTGCAAATTAATCTTCAGCGATCTGCACTAAAAATAGTTGGGCATATGGAAAGTTGTCTTCTAAATTCATAGGTTCTTCTCCATTTGTGACTCTTGATAGGTGGTTAGGTCCTGCATTCAATTTTCCTGGCTTGACTATTACTTCGAAGTCAAATTCTTGAAACATTAGTAACTATCGACAGGTTCTCCCCCCCAACACTGGCTTGTTGACTAAGTATTTCAGGGTTGAGTGATATGTGAACATCTTAAAGTGTTTCCCCAATAAGTAATGTCTGAATTTCTGCAGTGCATAGACCATAGCTAGGCCTTATTGCTCTGTAGTGTTGTAGTTTTGTTCTGATTCTTATAGCTTTCTGCTCGCAAAGGCTATGGGATGATCCAAATCCCCCTCTCCTGGTTGCACCAAGATAGCTCCAAGTTCTATGGTTGATGCATCTACATGCACGTGGAATGTCTTGTCCCAGTCTAGAAAAACTAGTATCGGCGTGGTGACCATTTTTTCCTTCAAGGTATCCAAACCATGTTTGCACTCGTCCTTCCACTAAAACTTTGTATCCTTTCTTAACAACTTTTCCATTGGTTCAGTAATCTGCACATATCCTTTAATAAATTTCCTGTAGTATCCTGTGTGTCCTAACATCGCTCTTAGTTGACGAACTGTTTTTGGTGGTGGTAAGTTAACAATTACTGCAATCTTTGCAGGATCTACGAGTAAACCTTGTTTGCATACTATATGGCCCAATAGTATCCCAAATGGTGTTCTAAATATGCATTTCTTTATGTTCAGTGATATCTGGCATTGTCTACATCTTTCCAACATCAGTCTTAAGAATTCTACATGTTCTTTCAACAAACTATAGACTGTCCAATAATCCAAGTATACTTCGAGAAACTTGTGGATGAATTCCTTGAAAGCAGCAATGACTCCTCTATAAAATATTACGGGTGCATTCTTCAGTCCAAATGACATGACTGTGTACTGGTAGGATCCCCATTCTGTCATAAATGTGGTCTTGTATCTATGTTCCTGTGCTATCTTGATCTGATGGTAGCCTGAGAATCCATCAGTGAATGAGTAAGCTTCGTGTCTTCCTACATTTTCTAATACTTCATTCGTGAAAGGTGTAGGGAATGGGTCATGTAGGCATGCATCGTTCAACTTCCTCAAGTCGACGCATATCATGATCCCTCCTTGTTTCTTGTCCTGAGCTACCATCGAGCTTATCCATTATGATTCTTCAACTGGCTCTATGATTTCGACTTCGAGCATCCTGTCGATCTCAGTTTTGACTTTCTACTTATTTATCGAATTCAATCTATATGGTCGCTTTATGATCGCTCTTGATTCAGGTCTAAGTGGTATCTTCATTTCTCCTAGCTCTCCTGCTATACCCTTCATCTCTTTAAATGTTTTGGGAAACAAGTCGATGTACTCGTGCAATAGCTATGTTATGCTTTCTACTGTTTGTTCATCCTAGTAATCTTCGATGTTGGCCATCTTGGGATTCTCAATTGTCCCAATGTTGACTTTCTTTACCTTGATCGGTGCGACAATGAATTCTGATTCGATAGATGGTCCCTCCACTTCTCTTTTTCCTTCTTCTTCTTCTATATGAATATCGCACGGATCGTCTTCATCTGGTGCTTCCTCTTGGACATGGTAACATGAAAATAGTTGATCCTTAACTGTTCGTCTGTTCTGTTGTTCTTCTTCTTTGATGAGTTACACTTCTGTTTCTTTGATGAATATCACTCCTCTTATATGTTTAAGACCAACATCTATGTTGGGGTTCTCATGCTCGAATGAGAAAGTGACTGTAAAATTATGTTGCAAGGTCGTCCAGGTCATAGTTCCCTTACGCAATTCCTAGTCTATATACCAGTTCACTAGTATGCCCTCTAGAGTGTGTATGAAATGATGAGGCCATTCCTCTGGGGGTGTCATTTTCCATAGTATTATGCACTCCTCCAAGTGTTTTGTTGGTGCCCCTTGTCCATCATACTTCTGTTGCTTGTTGTTTTTTTGTTCTGCACTAAACCTTATGCACAGTAACCGCTTACATTGGTACCAATCTGTGATTGTCTATTTGTGTGTGCCCCACCATCTTGCAGGTGTGTCCTTGAGTGCTATATCCAGTGCTAACAATGTTTGGTTCTATGAAACTCCATCTTCATAATATGCCAAAAAAAAATCCAAATCGTTTACTCCGTGGAAACTAGGTGGTTCCCTTATTTTCATTCCTACCCATCTTACTGTGCGGTCTATTCTTGCACATATTCTCATGGACACTTCGTGTAGCCTTTGATGCAAGTTCTCTAAACCGGTGTCTGAGTCAGTTGCACATGGAGTAATGCTCTGCCAACTGAGTATTGCGTCTGGAGTTGGGTTTACGTAATCCTTATCGCGCGTATTTGTTTTGTACAACTGGTTGATTTCCTCTAAGTCCAAACAAGTAGGTTCTACAAACCTTTCCCCTTTCGATGGATCTAATGCCACAATAACCCTGTATTCTCCTGAATCAAATGTCATCTTTCTGGTCTTCAAGTTGACTATGGCCTGGTGGTCAAATGCCTAATCCAAACCAAGCAACGCTGGGTATGGTGTTGTGTCGTCCACTATTTCCATGACTTCAAAATCTTCTTTAGTACATACCCCATCCAGGTCTACTGTTACTCCTTTCAGTCTACCGATTGGTAAGACTCTGTGTTGGTTTTCTAGTTTTAGTTGAACTGGTGAATATCGTAATGTGGGCTCTCTTGTGCATTGCCATGTCTTCTTTGGTAATACATTGACCTTGGATCTCAAATCTAGTATGATGTCTCCCATGTTGAAGTCTCCAATGTTTGCATTCAGTCTGAACTCCCTACTTGTTATTCTCGTAGTATGCAGGTGATCAACTATTTTTGGTTCCAGTTTTCCTTCTGTCTCCATACTACATTTTTCTAGTATGTTTTGCAATTTTTTCACAGATGATGGATCATTTAATACTTTTACACATGATTGAAAAAATCCTTTGATTGTACTTACTTTTCCCATGGAGTGTATTTCGTTGGTATGATTCAATAACGGAGGCATTTTGTATTCTAGTGATTCCTTACTTTATTGCACATTTGAAGTCATCGCAATGTCCTCCTTCTGGAATTCTTTTCTAGCTTCCTTAAATATCTCCTTCTCCTTCTGCGCATCAAACTGATTCCTTGGTTCGGCATTCTTTTTCACCCATTGATTTTGTGTTGGCTCTTTTCGAACAACATCATCCCCTGTTTTAGCTCCTCCACGAGTAACTATGTCAATATTTCATCCTTCATCCCTTGCTTCGGCTGAGATCCACTGAACATTCAGGTTGTTCTGGTTCCTCTTTTCCTGAATCTTTACTAGTAGTATAGGGCATTCCTTAGTATCGTGGTCCGATGCACGACAATACATACAAGTTTTTGGTGGAAGCGGACATTCTCTTGCATAATGTCATGGTTGTTGACAATTGTGACATACCACTAGTCCTCTACCTCATTTGAAACCTCCTCTCGCTCGTCCTCCACCTCTATAGCCTACTCGATCTCCTCGCGGTGCGTTATACTGAGGTGCCTGATTATACTGCACGGTATTGTACTGAGGCTGTGTCGTGTTGTAATGCGGTTGCACGTTATTTATTATAAGGTTATTGCACAGTATTATACCGTTGTTGCGTAGTGTTGTATAGAGTTGGAACTTGATTAAACTGTGGTGTGGATTTCCCAGTCATCATTTCATCCTGCACTCTATATGTGTCTGACGTCCTTTCTTGCATCAACTCCATAGTTCTACAATCTTTGTTGTCGTGGCCTACTGACTTGCAAAAGGTGCAATATGAACTCTTTGGGACTATCTTGTATTTATGCATCATTGGGCAGTGATATGAGTCATGACCCGATTTCTTGCATGCTTCACACCATGGTCCTCCTGTTGGTAACAGGTTTGGCATTTTTGCTTCCATATACTACACGAATGTTGGGAATTTGTTCTTGTGGTGTCCTTCTGTCCTACATGTAGTACACCAAACGACTTCTCGTTTATCCTTATTCTTATTCTAGTTGATTTGGAATGTTAATTTATTAAAATCCTCCTTTAGTTCTTCAACAGTTGGATCTGTCTGTTGATACTAATTTTCTTCCAGTTGTAGGGCTTTCTGCAGAGCCTCTGCCTGCATCTGAAAATTTTGTTGTCACAATGGGTATTTTAAGTGTGGGAGTAGTGAATTAACAAACAAGTGTTGATGTTTCATATCGGTCATGAGGGATTTCAATTTCCCCTTCAGTCGCTTGAATCTCGAGTCGATCTCCCATACTGATTCTCCTAGTTTTTGTCGGATTTCTATCATCTCATTCATGTATTGATCCTCTGAGCTCAGCCTATGGAACTCATTTATCAATAACGTCTTCATGTCTGTCAGTGTCCTTGTTGTCCCTGGTGCACTCTTTGTGTCGAGACTCATGTACCAGTCTAGTGTGCGGTCTCTTAGCGTAATATATAACTGCGCAAGTTTGGTATCTTCATCGATGATCTACTTTGCTTCCTAGATCTTTGCACAAATGAACAAGTGTTTCTCAGGGTCTTCTGTTGCTTCTCCTCGAAATTCTAGTAACCTGATGTTGGGATCGTGTCCTGCCATTCTGAATGTTGAACTACTACCTCCGCGTGGTGTAGATACTTGACTAGTGCTTCCTGAACTGGCTCCTCCAAATGTTTCTCCTTGTGTAGATGTACTTCCTGTTGTCAGAATTCTTCCAAACTTCAGTTGTCTAAATGATGGTGTTCTCTTTGGTGTATTAGTCGCACATGGGTTTATGGGTTCCACACTGACATTAATATGGATAGGATTGTTTCCTTCTCTTCTCATTCTTGGACCTCTTGTCTTCCTCTCATATGTTGCGCGTGGGATTTCCTCAATCTGCTCCACAGCCCGGAGATCCTCTACCTCTTCCTCATCACTCGCCAGGCCTTCCCTCACGGCTACGACTCTCTTCTTGGTATTCACGTTGTATTGGTAGGGTACTCCGCTATGCGTCTTTCCAGTGGTCTTCAAGATCCACCGGATCTGGTCGTCATCCATCGTGATCAGGTCCAAGGGTTCCTCCTTCTTTCCCTTATCCTTTCCTCCTTCCATTTCTCCTCTTTCTGTCAGTGCTTCCCCCCTTCCCCCATGCACGTAGGGAAGTTTAGTTTTCTGACTCTATTGTTAGTACACCTTTGTTGTATAACAATATCTTAATAGATGTATACAATGATCTAATGTACCTTCCTCGATATCCTCGTAGAATTTCTTTCCCCACTGGGCTATACGACTTTGTTGTGTCGACTAAAAATTCTGTTATGAAACCTGCCACAATATTGTCAAGCCAAAAATCTACTGCATGGGTGAATTTATTGTTCACCTATTGTAACTGCTCAATCTGTACTAGGGTCCACTCGAGCTTTCGAATCCAGTTCGTTGCGTGATTATCCTTCAACCTTAGTATCCACTCCTAGAGTAAGTGTGGAAAATCACAGAAAAAGACTTCGTGTAAATCAATAAACACGTATTTTTCGAGATATTTCTGGGGTGTTATTATAGGGTTTTTGTTATCTTTGTGTGAAAACTCCAACTCTTTGGTTCTTAGCCAATTTTCGATCTCTGCTTTTGTGGGATTCCACGGTCTCAACATTCTCTTCTAATGGCTCATTGCTCTCTGTCCTAATCATTTCTTGATCTACCTTCGACAGGTCTTCAACTTATCTCATCTACTCAACCCTTTTTTTTTCCTACCAACGACAACAGAACCATTTTTTGGTTAAATATTCTTCTACTCTATCTGAGTTCGTAATAAGTGACCTAGGGTTCATGTCTGTTTGGATTTCCAACAAAGCCTCTAAAACTGTCAGCCCTCCTAGTAAACCAGAAGGCAACACAACACACAAAATGCGCTGCGCAATCTCACCCGAGATAGCTTTAATGGGTGGTTGTAAGACTCAGGTTTTTATAGCCTAGGATTGAGTGCGAGATATGAGAATTGAATATTGAACCATTATTATAACTAGTAACTGCAATGTACTGTTATTGACGAATAAGTAGGAAATATAACAACTCATTCATTAAGCATAGAAATAACAACTGAAGACAATAAAGATATGCATGCATTCATCACATAACACAGATGTTACCATGGTTCACCCCCTCCTGGGCTACGTCCACAAAGATTTGGCTCTCAACTATTTTATTATAATATTTCTTCATTTATAGTGCCACATGCCTTACAATCCTTCATAGTCGGGTAAGATCTATATGAGGAGGATTAGATCGCACCGGGCTCCCCAGCCTGCAATCTAACCCTCCAGATCTACCCTCCTTCATCCTCTCTAGGTCAACAACTTATACTAAATATATCATACAACAAAATATCACATATCAGCTCGCTACCATACTTCTCGCTATAACAACAACTAGTCTTTATGATAACCAAAAACCCAACGATACCTAAGTATATATCCAACCCCCTTATGATACCTAAGTATCTATATTTATACATGTATGGCTCTTCAGCCGTTTACAATACCTTACCAAAACCCTAACCCTATCGGTGTTAGGTCTTCCTTGCATGCACACATGTTGTGCTTCCTTCCAGCTGTCGCTTTCCTTGTGCATGCTTTCTTTCCCCAAAATCATCTTTCTTCCCGACTTGGCCTGTCTCCAACATGATGGCTCTTTCTTTCTTCCCATTGGTCCAAGAAAACATCATAAAAATACGATCACATTCCCTGCAATCTCCTTTTATGGAATGACAAAAAATCCTTGTGAGAACACCACCATGTTCAATTTCCAAACTATAAATGTAATCTTGAAATGATGACAAATGTTTCTCTGTTGAAACACCACCATCTAGATTGAATCTGGGAAGGGATTTCAAATAGTTTACAGGCATATCATGAAAAATTAATGGTAAATTGAAATCTCTATTTCTTTTCACAACCCAAGGATGCAAATTTACTAACTTCTCAAAAGGTTTGTTAATAACTAAAGGAATGGATACTTGGGTTGTTGAATCAAATGTCTCACATGATTGGTTTATCACTCAAAGATTAAGTGTGTAAGACTCATGTTCAAGTGAGCCTTGAAAAGACAATGTAGTAAAGGTTATTGTTATTGTTTTCAAGAGACAAGAATGTAGAAGGTTCATTCAAATAAGGAATGTAAACATAATCTAAATCATTTTCCAAGAAAGGAAATAAAAACTTGAACTTATAATTTTCCCAATTAATAAAATAAAGAAAAATCATTTTCAAATACATAGGGATGAATAGTGAAGGATTGAGTAACAAAACCACAATTTCTTGAGAGAAATATTTGGTCATGAACCTAACCATCTTAAATATATTATTCATTTTCAATAAGGATATTCTCCTAGTGGAGTCTTTAATAGTTTAGAATCTCCAAGTGGAAAATTTAATAGAAAAATATTATTGAAATAATCAAGTGCTTGTTGTTCTATTCGTGTTCACCATGAGGACTTGAAATCTAAATTTTTGTCATTTATGAGGGAAAATAAACTTTTTAACTTTTTAACAAATAGCACTTATCTTTGTAAGTAAACATTCAATAACTGGATGGAGACCAAGGAAGTTCTTCCCAACCATAGACATCGTTATTCATTTACTCTCAACAACATGTCACCCCCAATCCAATGCTATGAATCCAAAAGGACGGGTCCTAGGAAAAATCTAAAGCACACAACAGTTGGCTAACTAGCTCTCAGGTTTCCCAACCACACAAAAAATCCCAATTTCCAGCTCTCTTTCCCCTTCAGCCTGCACAACCCAAAAAAAGGAACACCTTTCTCTGCCAAGTCTCACGGTTTGTTTCATTTTGTGCTATTGGTCAGGAAATCTCCCTACTGGAAACTCCAAGGATTCTTAGTTGTGGGCAGTTCTTTCCGAACTGCCATCAATTTCATGCACTCACGCATCCATTCCCTCCTCAAATGATCAATAATTTATTACAACCATCTAGCAATGGCTCTCACCTTCCATCCATTCATTTCCATTCTTAGACCAAGAGCACACGAATTAACAAGAATGAGGCACCAAAAATGAAAGAGTGAGAAGGGTGTAAGAGTGAATGGAGGAGAACGGGTGAACCCCCAAAACAACCCACAAAGGATGTTTATAATTACATGAAAACAAGAACCACGTAGCCTTCCTCCCAAGAAGCTCATGTAACCACTTTTCCCAATTAAAACCAACATGCGTAAATAAATTATAATAAAAATACTTAACCCCTCTAGCCCCCTCTCTCGTGGAATCATAGCCCCCTATCTCTTGTCCTTGTCCATCTTGCAACCGGTGTATTTTTTTATTAATGTATATAGATGTATTACATTTCATAGGCACTCTAGTCCATTTTCAACTTTACCAGCTCACCGCCCTAAGTCACAATTACATAATAATAATGCCAAGGCACCCTATGAGGCTCAAGTAAAGACTCCCCCTTTAGGCCTTAAGTTGGCTCTTGGACCAGAGGGGGGAAATCCTCAAATTGTTACAAATATGTGTTGTTTAAAGTTACCTTAGAACAACCTTTAATACAAACTCGATTCTCAAATTTAAATGATTTATAAAATAATAAATAGATGGATGATGGTTAGAGAAAATAAACAATGAATGTATAGAAATGTTACAATGAAGTCAATAGCTTATATGAAGACATATTGAGAGTTCAATGAAATTCCATAGTTTAACAATAACAATGAATCCTTACACAATCTTGATTTATGTGAAAAACATATTTTAATACTAACAATCTCTAACAAGCAGTGATAGATACTAAACTTATCGTAAAGCATTAAAAGAGAACATTCCACTAAGAACCCTAAAATTAGTCAAAATAATATGCAAAACTTAGCATACATTTAACTGGTAAAATTTAACAAAATATTCAGGTAAATCTCTAAAGAGAATAATGAGAACAATTCTGGCAATATGGTCTTTATTGCTGAAATAAAGTCATGCTAAATATTACAATCATAGAGAAAACAAGAGTCTTCGATTAACAAGAGGAAAAATACATAAACAAATAGGAAAACACTAAATCTGCAATGTTGGTAGTGAATCCACTGGCTGGTTTATCTGTTTTTTATCCGCTGTAATCAATATGACCTCTTGGGCTCTGAGCACTCAGCCCTCTGTGCAACCAAAATTTTCCAACCCTTTTTCAATGCCCATGCTACCTTTTTATTCATTTTCCAATGTTGATTTTGGGTTTGAATTTTGAAATAAAACAATTATATTATTAAAGGTTCACTTTTAATAGAGTCTAAGTATTTTTAGCTCATCTATATGCCTAGAATCAAGATCAATGGAACTACCTAGGTCTAGTCCAATTTATAACTTGACAGTAATCACCACTGCCATGCAGAAAAGTATCATTTGGTAAAAATCTCTCCTGTAGTATTGACTCTGATTTTGTAACAGGATGAATGTCTCCAAAAAAAATCCATCTACCCTGCAATCTTATTCCTTCCTTTCTGCTATCGTCCTTGATTCCAATGCAACCTGCAACATACATCATCAATTAATCTTATGTAATCATCCCCTTCACAAAAACTATGCATTTATTATCATTTATATTCCTGTACTGTAAAAGAAGCTGAGTCTTCCACACATAAGGATCCAAAATAAAAAGAAAAAGAATCCCTCAAAGATGCATTAGTAGCATGGTATGGTTCTATCAGTGTTATCATCATTTGCATTTTTACTACCAACCATATCATCTAATTGCATTATTACATCCTTGTGATGGTTTTAGTTTTCTCCAAGTTTTCACATTGCATCATCTGAACACCAAACGAATAAGCTTTTGTATTTATCTTCATTACTAAACTGGCTAAATATTCGGAAGCTTTCTTTTCATAACTGCATCAATTCATGTGTTGAAATAAACAACTTTAAGTCAACAACCTACTTAGATATCACATATAAACTTGGGGTAGTTTTAGCCAACACACGGCCCATTTAGCGTGGCTTTGGTCTTTCCCATAATTCCTAGAACGAGTGAAGGAAACCAATGGTATAATTTTAAAAATTGTCTTAAAATGTTTCAGTTTTTTAGGTCTTGATTTGGTTAGGAATGGTTTGGTAGGTGTTAAATATAGGGTTTAGCTTCATGCCCAAAACAATATAGACTTTGTGGTGCCTGAATTTTGACCTATAAAAACCATGATTTAAAGAGCAACTAAATAAACCTATAGTTTGGATTTAGATAAAATGTATTGGTTAAAGGTCAATTTTGATATTGTGATTGTAAACAAAAATAAATCAAGTTCATAGAACAACAAATAATATCGAAGGCTTAATTGGACCTAGATTGCTTAAAGGTAATCGAAGTGAGGGTAAAATTGGAAAGAATTTATGATTTTTTGAAGAATTTCGAAGGGACATTTTGAGCAACAACACACTTTATTGAGGATGTTTTTGCAACTTATGGATGGTTTTCTACATTGTTCTTCTTCATAGCTTATCCTTGACATCAGAAAATTTTGAATTTATCTTCGTCAATTATTTAAGATGTTTGAAGTTGTCATTAAGGGGGAATGTAATGTAATACCATCTTCATCTTCAAATTACATCCATCATTTAATGTTTATTTAGTGGCCACGATTATCATTGTATAGCCTATCATCATGAGGCATTTGTACACACAATGAGGCATTAGCCACATTTATCGTTGTATAATCTATCATCATGAGGCATGTGTACACACAATGAGGGATCAACCACATTTACCATCGTATAGTTTATCATCATGAGGCAGTTGTACACACAATGAGGCATCAGCCACATTTACCGTTGTATAACCTATCATAATGAGGCATTTGTACACACAATGATGCATCATTAGATTTGTGAGATCTCATATTGGCATGTAACACAACTCCAACTGTGATTCTATCCCTCTAGTCAACATTAAGGGGGGATGTTATAATGTGTTAATGATTACCTAGTGATCTTAGATTACTTGGATATGGAATTTTGTAATGTTATTCTTCAATAATTCTCTATATTGTAAAAAGGGTTTATCCCACATGCATTATGGGAATTTTTCTCCTTTCACTCTTTCATATATAATAGAGGTGAAGGAGGCCCTTTAGGATTGTAAGAGTATGAGAGAGTACGTGGTTTATGGTATTGATATTTAGCCTAGAGCCTATGGGTCCTTGGGCTAGATCATCCATATGGTTGAGTATTCTCTTTCCTTGTACGATTGGAGAGTTTTCCTAAGGAATAGAAGACCAACTTCCATGGATGTTTCCCCACATTCAGGTTTTACACTTAAAAACGCGTCTCTTATCTCTTTATTTTCTTGCATTCTTTGATTTATTGAATTATCTGATTTTATGCATAATAGTTTAGACCTGTTGGATTTCATTATATCTTATTGCATATTTCTCAGATCTCACATTGTCCAATCAACATTCCAGCTCAATGAAAGAATGAATATTAATCTATAGAAAGGTATGCATGTTGTGATGTGGCATCTAAATCTAGTCTTTGTGACTAAACCATTTTCTTAGAACATCCAAATACCTTGATTCTCATATTCTAGATTAAGGGTTCCATAACAAGGTTCTATTACATTTTAACATCTAGATACTATATTCACATGTATTAAAGGTTTGAGCATTGATGAGAGCACACAAATTAGAGGGTTGAAGGAGAGTTCCAGAACTAGAAGAAAAGAACCGACCATGATACAAAAGATTGGTTGTTGTAAAGGAGGGATTATGAAATTCAAAGTAAGAACAAATCAGGTATTCGAGAAAGGGTACATATATGCAACACATAGTACCTAAAAGATTAAGGAATCACTATAAATTTATCTACAACCCCAAGTTAGCTTCCATACTTGTTAACAAAAAATTCAATTAACAATCATAGAACAACCAACTTACTAGCTATAAAAATCAAACTAGAAGTATCATGAAAGTAATAAATATTTTAAGTTGTGCCTCAAAACCCTCATAGAAAATTCATATTATGCACTTTTGTATCTATTTATGAATCATATTTTAGCAAGATCAATTCCATTATCAAAAGAGGGACAATGTCATTTCTAGATTGGGGTCATAATAGCGAATATGATCAATATTGAGGAAGTTATGACCATTTTAAAATCACAACTTCAAAACTCTAGTGGAACCAAAGAATGTCAATTTTGGGACTAGTTAGGGAGGAAGGGGCAACAATCTTGATAAAAATGCACAATCCAGGGTACCAAATGATGGAAGGATGTACATATATTCAGAGGTAGGGAACCAAATCAGGGAATAGTGTAAAACATTTCAAACATTTCATGATGCATGGGAAAATATTAAAGAGGCAAGTGTCAAATTTATCATCAAAGTGGAATGTTATAGAGTATATGAGCAAAAACTATTTGCATGATATGATTTAGTATAAGATTGTGAAGAATGGTATATGGAATTTTCTCACTTAAGTGAAGACAACTATTTTCAACTTCTCTTTAATGAACATACTCCTCCATATAAAGTGAACATCATTAAGGGAAGTGATGAAAAATTTATGAATACCAGTTTTTAGTTAGAAAATTTTCAAGTTCTGGTTCCTTATACTTTCAAATATATAGCCTCTGGAAGATAGGGTTTGTGACTAATCGTGAAATCAATTTTAAACACGTCATCTTGGAATTTTCACTATAAATCATTTTATGGGAATTTTTCAGTTAGTGAAATTTTATGGAGACTAAGGGGAACTATCATATTATAGGTGGTCAAAATTGCATTTTCTAGTTTGCTATAATTTCATAGATATAGTCAATTGTTTCCACATATTTGTATAGAGCATTTATATCAACAAACAACACTCAAAACTCAGCATGTAACATAGATCAATGTGTAACATAAACTTGAAACCCTAACGGTAATAAGTTCAGCCTCCAAACTAGTGAAATAATGGGAACGATACACAATATTAGCAAATCATTGAGGTGGTTTTGAGGTAAGTGTAAAGGAAGCATACTTGTGAGGTAATAACATATGCAAAACACTACTCAAACTAGGGATCCATGAAACTCAAACTAACCTTTGAAAAACTTTGTAGTTTGACAGTCTTGGACAAGGATTTTGGACAACAGTCTAAGGAAGCAATGTTAAGGCTTTGACAAAGGTCATTGGAGACTTTGAACTATCATTTTGTTGATTGGGATGTAGTGGAGCAAGGATAATGCAAAACGTTGCTCAAGACTCATATATCATTGACCTAGTAAAATATGTCACCTTTGCAGACTTGATAGTGAATGAAACAAGGGAAAATAAGCAAGGTTAAGGTAACATTCAGCCCTTTAAGAGGGTCTTTGGGCTAGCTTAAGCATCAATTTAGTAACCAACATACTTAGGAACCATAAAACCTTGCAACGTTTCTCAAGTTAGGTGAAATATACCTTGAAATCACATACAAATACACTTAGCAAATTTAGGATTACAATAGCAAGTGATCAAGACAATAATGGCCTAAGGATCATTCCAATCATAAAGGTTAGGGCAAAAAAATGATAGACTATATAAAAAATGAATGTGTGACACAAACCCTAGGGTATGATGTTTTAGGTAGACAAAGATATCAATGAATCAAAACCTAAATGTCAACCCTAATATGTTCAATGAAGAGTAGGTTATCATAAATTGGATTGAAGGATATGGAAATTAAGCTCAAAATGATCTAGGATGAATATTATGCATGGTGAAACTCTAGATATTTAAAAGAAAGAGGAAAAGGAAAAGTTTATTTGGTTTTTTAATGGTTGGATATAATGAAAGACCAACACCTTTGGAGGGATATAGGGTCACTATGTCAAATCAAGGTGAGGTCTATGGTTTACGATGAGGCAATGTTGATTGCACATGGAGGATTTCCCCTCAAGTATTTCCTAGGGTTAGAAGGTTCCCTTCAAGGTTGGATGGGAGGATCTATTCATGAAGAATCCTTTCCAGGTACTAGCAAGGTGAACTTAAAGGTTGACCAAGAAAAAGGGGAAATCCCTAGGACTTCCTACCTTAATGCAAGAAAAATAACTTATATGATCAAAGGGGAAGGTTATAATATATTTCCTTGAGAACCATTCCAAGTGGAGTATTTCACACTTATTTGGCCTTGTAGTAGCCTTTTTCTTCCAACAAACCCTAAAAAGTGCTTATCTAATCTTTGAAAAATAGCTAAACATTCACACAAGAGAAGAAATAGATATTTTTAGAATTCTTCAAGCCAAATTTCCCATTAATCTCCAACGATGTGAAATGGATGGGGACTCTTCCTTTTATAGTTGAAGAGTCTCCTCAAATACAATACAATATAATGTGTTAGCTCAATACCATGAGCTCAAAACCATTATCCTAGTCAAAACCATGGAAAATACAATAAGTCATGTAATTAATCCCTCAAAATGATCCAAGAGAGAAATGACCCTCTAGAAGAGGTCCAAATACAATGATAAATCCACATGTGTGGGCTAGAGAAGGAAAAAAGGAGGTGCACCCCTCAAAAGTAGTGTCAATGTCCCATCAAAGGAAAAATGGATAAGTCAACTATGGTCCAAGGACCTCCAACATCCTCAAACCAAAACCCTCAAAACAAGGAGTGGTCCAAACATGCAATAACAACCTCCCAAGAGATGTCATCACCCTCACATGTGTGATTTTTCCAAGTGGATAAGTCAACATGAGAGGCATGTGTGGGCTCCTCTAGCTAAGTACTCCTCAAGTAATCATCAAGCAATGGTGCCACATCATCATAAGGTCCAAGTAACCATGTGTAACCACCTTTGTACTTTGTAACCAATATCGCCAATGCATCAAATGTTCCCACATGTGATCTAAGGAGAGATAATAATGCATGAGTGTGAATGCAATGTCCAACTGATCAAGGAGAATTAATGAGAGTGGTACATGTGGCATGTGTGATGACATGGAATCCCTGTCATGGCTTGATGCACTATCATGGACCCCAATGCAGTGACATGTATCCCAATACAATACATTGATCCCAAGGAAAATGGAACAGATCCCAATATCTGTAGATATGATCATATATGAGTACATGGATCCAAAATGCAACATCAAGGATCCCAATGTGTTTTCATGGATCTCAAGCCATGGTACACATATCCCAATGCACAGTAACCACTTGAAGTGATGGGTCTATCCTCTTAGAAATCCATTAAATGATAATACCTAGTGGCATCTATTAACACAATAGTTATGGGGCTATTTTTAAAACTTTCCTAAGTTTTACCAAGGGGAACAATATTAACCCTTATACATGCATCAAGTCCTAGGAAAACCCATATTTCCTAAGTACCTACGTGAAATATAGGTAAAGATGAATAATAATGATGAAGGGGAAGGGGAAATGAGTTCATGTGATGACCCTCAAAGTCTTAGACATGCATAGGTATCTTTATTCATTTATTCATTCATCTAATTTTCATGAGATAAGGTTTTTTATAGTTATTAACCTTAGAGAGGGAGTTTAGCATTGAGTTACTTGTCCTCGGCATTGTTTCTTACTACCCCTTTAAGCCTTTTTCTTTAAGTGTTCAGTGTATCAAACAAGACCCTTTTATTCATATATTCATAAACAAGCCAGGGACTAGGGGCATTGACCTCATAGTGAGGGGGCATTGCTCTATATTTGTATTTTGTTTTATACTTTAGTTCTTCACCTCTTATCCTTATTGGTTTTATTGATTTAGGATTTCATCAGTTTGACCTTTTATTTTGACCTTTGAGAAATCATACATGACTAGGATATAATTTTTATATGGATGGGATGAATGATACAGGGGAGGTGGAAAATGATCAGTTTGGATAGGATGCGGAAAACAATGTTTAGTCTAAGTACCCAGTAGGATAGATTAACCCGAGAGATGACACACTTCTAACAAAAAAAAATGTTCCCCAAGGTACTACGAGGCAAATGATAAAATCATGTAATGTTATGAAGTGCTACTAGATATTGTTAGGTGTTTATCACTTTACGACAAGCTAAGAATTTACATCATCACATCCAAATGAACATTGATACATAGAATGTAGAAATGAAGCATACCAAAACCATAATGTACCATCCATGGTGCATCTATCATCTGAGTAGTGAAGGATGAAGGTGATTTATACCATGTTTGAGCTAGCAAGATCATACATGTAGTGGAGATCAATAGAAACTCTGTCTAGATCTAGAGAAGATGAGCATAACATCTCATGCAAGTAGCAACATGACACCCTTGTGAGGGCATCTGAAATTTGTCACCCCTTGGGGAGAAACATATGGATCCTACTCGGGGACATGCACTTTATGCTAGAGTGTATGAGAAATCCAAAATATCTTGTAGACCTATGACCTACACACCATCTAACTCAACAAACAAAATAAAATTCTGGGAGAATCTACCGCCGTCGGTTAGAAATAAAAACTAATTTACAGGAAAAAAAAAACACTAACTATAAACATGAAAATAAAGCAAGAAAACATATGCAAGAAATTATTCTAAGGAATATAAAATGCGTCAGGAAAATCAAGCAATCCATGAAAGTAAATAGGGAAATGAAAGGCAAACAGACATGGAAAGTAAAAATGCATTTTCACTACTACTCAAAGAACTTATTCTTCTTAACCCAACAAGGTAATTGAGGACTATGGTTGATAGGTAAAATAGAAGATCCAATGAAACCACTCAAGGAACTTCTCAACAGCTAGAAATTTCCCCTTTTGTTTGGTTATTATCCAAAATGTAACGCACCTAACCCTCTAAACCCTACTTAGGTTGGTGGGATATCAAAATTCCTTCTTTTTCTATCACTCGGATCTTGGTTTTTTCCACTACGGGTAAGAACTTGCTCAAAACAGAGCATTCCTTTAGCTTTTCTACACAAATTGAAACAACCTAAGGTCTTATGACCTTGCTCTTCCTCATGCCCTATGTCCTAAGTGGTTGTCACATGGACTCCTCCACATCATATACACTAACATATATGTTGGTGTGGTAGTGAAATGTCCTCAAACGTATCACCCCTCCATAAAAATCCTTCAGCAGAATGCCACTACACAATCCAGGTGGTAAACTTTCTCGGATGAATGGCTCTAACTCACTTGACTCGAGCTAGATCAAAGGTTGGCAGGGAGTCAAATTATTTCTCATAAAGAATACAGGTTATGCAACCACCAATCTATTCATCGATCCATTTTTTTTTACAGTCTCACTCCCGATAGATCCAACGGTCAGGAACTGGGGAAATCAACAACCCCAATTTGCTCGGAACCTTCAAGCCACGTGATGGCTAATGGCCAAGTTCATTCTCCTCCAATCATTCGATGGTGGTGTCTATGGTAAAATCTGTGGCTAATATCTCATTGGATGGAATCCTCATCTAATCAATGGTTCTCACCCACTCAAGATTTCGCCATCAAGAAATATCCCCTTTTTACTACCCTGCGATTCTCCCAAGTAGTTTTTTCTGAACTGGAATCTTCTAACGGATTTGATGGTCATTGAATCTCCACATCTAACAGTTAGGGATATATCGAATCTCATATCTGCTCTATGGTCAACTGAAACTACCACTTCGACAGGGTTCTTCTTTCATAATGGAACCCCATAAGATCCAACAGATCAGATCTCATCAGCCCAATCACTGACAAATCTATGGCATTGGTCCTCTTAGACCTTCGTCTTTGATTTTCTCTCATTAGATATTTCTGAACTCCACCTTTCCAACAAGATTATTGGAATGGTTACGATAGGATCTATGGTCCATATCTCACCGGCTTACCCTCTCGGTAGATCGTTGGCTTTCATCGATTCAAAACTTTCCCATCGGAAATTTCACCTCGACGTCACTTTCAGTTTTTTATGAAGGGATATTCTTCTAAAACTTATATCTCTAACAAACAATCAAGTTCAATTCTCCAAAATGGATCAACGGTTGATATATCTTTGAGTTTTAAACAAAGATCTCAATAGGGTTAAGGGAAAATTCAGGGCATACTGACGCACGACCTTTTGTGGCACTATCTGCAATGTATTTAAATTCAATCCCTCTGGCTTAGAAACACTTCCTCAATACATAGTCAATGCCTCACCATGGCCCCCATAGTGAATATTTTTGTATCCTGCAAGCTTTCCATTCAAAGGCTTAAGGAAACACAAGGTTGCAGGCCTTCACTGACCCCCCATACACATTTATTTCAAATAATCAATCAATATTTTTAAAGGGATTCATTATACCAATAAACTCATGTTTTAACATTTAACCAGACTACCATTTGAAGACAGAATGTAATTCATATTCATTAACAAACATTTACTTGATACATTGAGAAACACTTGTATGTTTCAGTGTAAACTTCAACTGGCCAATTGACTCAGGGTGAATTCCTTTCCATCCAACCGTAGAATTTTTTGAACTTTTTCTCTCTACAACAAGCCACCCCCTGTCAGGCCATGATACCACCAGGGGACTCTCACAATTTGGCTATCGGTTCAAGGAATTGGTCAGGAAGATTACTCTCCTTCACTACACTGCCAACAACAGAAATCTCCTCTTCCCATTAAGCTTGAGACCTCCATGAGCTTATCAGGTTCCTTCCCAACTAGATTTCCTCTGCACAAGGGATTCCCTTCACTACTACATAGTCCCTCGATTCCCTTCCCTTACCAAGGTCAGTTTATTTCCAGCAAGAACTATCATGTTGCCCTCTCTTCTCCAGAATGGATATGAGTATTATCTATTCCAATGTTGACCATTCATGTCTTGAGCAAGATTCCTATTTTCCTCATGAAAACTTCCATGTTTTTCTCTACTCAAGTCTATATGCGTGAGCTCCATATGCTCATTCATAATACCCCCTTCTGTCCACACCCTCTTCCTCCTCATTCCTTTTTCCAATCTGGAAACTTATTCTTTTCCTCGGGTTCCCCAACTTGCTTATGTCAAAATCAACCCCCAGGGTCAAGTTCCTGAATCGAAAGGGAACTTCCAGGTACTCATGGATAATAGTTACAATCGACCCTTCATTTATTCGAGTACGGGTTCTGAAGGAAGTCATAACTGCCCCAACCACCCAATATGATTCCATTAATGAGTTTCTTGTGGACAGGGTAGACAAGGTACTTCAGACAAGTTAGTCATTCGAGGTCATGCATGTGTAGGTTGGATTTCTGATTAGGCTTCCTATTTTCATCATGAAAACTTCCAAGTTCCCCCCTCACCAATTCCCACTCATGGTAACATGGCCAGTACTACAAAGCTTCCCTCTCTGTTAGCTAGTTGGTTTTTTTCATTAAATGTAAAACACAATTACAATATTCATCAATTGCAATGAATGAAATCTTTAGCATAATTACATACTTGGGGAAAACAGAGTGTTACACAAAACAAGAATATGTCAAGCATCATGTGGGTATCGAGTAAAATACCAATCACTCTTAAGTTTGGAACCCAAGCAAGGTCATATCTATGAAGTATAAGGCCCAAATTGTACCAAGGTTGACACACAATTATACATACTTCCTCCATCCACAAGTCAATACGACTAATGTAATCATAAGAGTGGGTCAAACTACTAACTTTACTTGTAATCTCATTGAGGGAAAAAGATTGTAAAGGTGGATCCAGTTGGGATATGTAAGGAAGAGGTTAATTTTCCACATATCTCTTGGTCAAAGGTAAAGAAAAGGGATGCTCATGAGTCAAAGGAATGTAAGGAGGGTGAGGGTAATTATAGGTACCTAATCATATTCATGCTCAAGAGGTCTCGAAGTTTGGGAAAATGCTAGAGTTTGAAGCAATTTGGGGAAGCCTCTTGTCTTCCATGTTGTTTATCTTGTTCTTGTACATTTGATACCTAATCCTATTCATGATCTCGATTGCGGAAAGGCTCACTTCTATGAGGAAGATAGGATAGGGTGTATTTCTTTTAATTTTGAGATTATAAGTTATAAAATTCTTTTTGATCTGCTCTATCTTTCTCCACGATTCTCTAGAAACACTGCATCCCCAAACTTCACATCCATATAAGATAACATGAGTGACAAGAGTCTCGGATAGGAGTTTTCTCTTATCCCATATCCATAGGTCCATTGATTTACAATTGTTTTCAATCCCATAATAATATTTTGATCCAGAATCGGATCCAAGAGCTTGATGGGGCTCAAAAAGGCCTAAAAATCAAAGTTCTTATAATAGATTCAAAATGGACATGTGCTTAGGCCTCGTCAATACGAACCCAATGCAACTTGAATAGATTCAAAACGGACGTCGTATTCTCAAGTTATGGCGATATGTTCGTTTTGCCAAATAGGCAAAACAAATGGTGATTGTACAGTCCATACAGCCCCACGTGGAAACTAACTACATAGGTCATACGGTCATACAACTGATGTGGAAAAGCACAGTCAACGATGATGTGGCAGCTTCTAGAGGTGACACATGGAAGGGTGAATGGGTGTATGGACAGGTGACATGGATAGGTACAAGGGTCCAATCAGTGAGTGACATGTGTCACCCTTGCAGTGGTGACACGTGGCATGAATGACATGGTGATGACGCCCGTATGGAGACACATGGAAAGGTATGGCGTTGACAGGGAAGACAGGTGGCAGAGATGGTCCAATCGGTGCTTGACATGTGGCACGTCCACACATGTGACATGGCACATCCGTACGACACATGGCGGTTATAGGTACAATGGTAGAATGATTTGGCAAGCACATGGACGAATCATAGGTTGACACGTTGCAATGTACTTGGTGAATGGGGAGGTGCCACATGGCCCAGACATGGGCTGCCACGTGGCACCCATGGATTGGTTGTTAGTGCATTTGCAAAAGTTTATGGAGCAAACAAGGTTCGATCACAGTACCTCTCCACTGAGCGAAGGACTTGGCAGGGTTGGGCTAGCCAACCCACTCGCGGGTAGTGCTTGTTATGTAAGTGACAAACTTTATATTAAAGTTTGTTTTGTTTGGTATCTGGACGGAGGTAAGGGTTGGGGCCTAGCCCCAGCCCCGGTCGTGAACAATTTCCACATACCCGGGGACCATGGCCCATAACCATGACCCATCCCATTGACACTTGGCATAGGTGTATGGATTATCCCTAGCTCCGATCCCCTCGGTGTAAACACTTTCCACGCGACCACAACATGTGACCAGTTTTGTTGCGTTGTTGGCATGGATATGGGAACGACCCCCGTTTTCGGACACTTATTACCATATGACCCGGTGTAAACAATATTCGTGCAGATTATGGTTAGCCCTAGATTTTCAGGAGTCCACCATACGACCCGGGTGAAAGTGGATGGCACGGGTGTTTTAGAGCCCAGGTCCTATTATGAAGTGCCATACGACCGAGAGTTATGGAGGAGGGACCAGCACGCAGCCCCTAGGGGGTTGGCGCTTGGCCACATGAGTCCATGTGACTCTGTAGAGGGGGAGTGTGCCCAGGCCAGGGGGCTTATCCCATTATTTCTCTAAAAGTGGTTTTTCAAACTATATATTAGTGTTTTTTATTGATTTTATATGCAGATTTGGAGAGTTTTGGCCCTTTTTGAGGGATATTGGGCCCTTTTTTAGGCCAGATCTTTGGGGGAAGTTGGGAGATGGTTGCCAACTTCAGATCTATATAAACTAGGCCTTCTTGAGGCCATGGAGGTGGTTCAAAACAGGTTTATGCTGCCAGATTGTTGATCCAAATCCATTGTCATGCAAGGAAGTTATTCAGGAGCGCACATTTACAGGCCATTTATGGGAGCCTCGTTCATCCGATTTGGGTGTCGTCAGTTTTGATGGGTTCATGAGATCTGGTAGAACACAAACATCTCATTGTTGTAACCTTTTGGAACTATCATTATGTACTTGTAAAGTTTCGAACATAAATAATAAAATCCCACTGAGACGAGGCCCAGAGACGTAGGCAAGATTGTTGAACTCCATTATCACATTGGTGTTATGGTTTGTTGATGTGTATTGTTTATTTATGATCTGCATATGTGTATATGGTTGTCATAATTCCTTCATAATTCTTCCTCTTTCTTTAATCTTCCTAATTGGTTAATTGACGCATGCATAATAACTCAACCATTGTCGTGTAAAAGATCTTTTCGGATCAAGTGGTATCAGAGCTAGTTGGCGTTTGGAATTTGAGTTTTGCATGTTAACCAGGGAAGAGATCATCTCAAGGGAGAAAATGACATCTACAGGAGGACTTTCTCAAGATGAGAAGGAATTCATAAATTCGGTGTTTTCCATGGACGAGATGGTGAAAGTGTTGTATGAAGACTACTTGGAATGAAAGAGCTCGGTTCAAGTGAAAGCTTCAAAGAACAACAAAGGAAAAGAATGATTGAAGGAAGTGCCTTCTACATCTGTTTCATAAAACATCTATGAGGTATGCAGTGAAGGTCATTCATCAAATTCTCCTTATTCCCGTCAAGATGGTTTTGGTGCATTTGAAAAACATACAAGAGGTATAGGTTTGATATTGCTAACCAAGATGGGTTATGAAGGAAAGGGCCTTGGAATTGAGGGCCAAGGTATCATTAATCCCATTGAGGTTGTGGAAAGGCCTCGATATTTAGGATTGGGATATGGAGAAGTGGATATTGGAGCATCCTCCAAGATGGGTTCCAAAACTTTTGAAGCAAGTAATGCTTCAAATGACCAGCCTAAGTCATTGCGGGAACACTTCATGAAAGGTGTTGGCGTATCACTCCATGATTGTGATAGTGAATGCAATTCAACTCCAAAAAAAAGTGAAGATCAACAAGGAAGGTATAATGGTCATGGTTTTTCTAATTCTCTTTTTTATTATAATAAACATAATCATGTAATCCAAAACTTGTGGAATATTTATCCATGTACTTATTGTCATTCACCCAAGAATTGTGTTGCCAAGTGTTGGAAGAGACAAACTTTGTACAAGAAACCTATGTCGACCAGGAAGGAAACACGACATAAATATTTAACTCCATAATGGAAGAAAGAGAAGGGTAAACAAGTCTGGATGCCAAAAACTCAGTGTACTTATTGCAACAGGAGTGGACATCAAAAGGCTAGTTGTTGGAAGCTTAATCTGGAGCTTCGTCCAAAGAAGGACAAAAGGATTGTGCATGTACTCATGTAGGAAGAAGGATTACCAATGAAGCAAGAGGAACACTGTGAAGGAAAGAAATCAGCCACTTGGTTTTTCCAGAAGTGGATGTCACAACTTCATTGTATTTTTCTTCCATTAATGTAATCACACTGTTGAAATGATGACCTGTTATAACATCATTTTTGTACAACATCGTGTTTTGTTTTCATCCTTATGAGTATGTAATCAATCAAAGTCCATTTTTGTAACCTTTTGGGGACCACAAGTTCATTTAGTGGGGAGGTGTAATCCAGAATTGGATCCAGGAGCTTGATGGGACTCAGAAAGGCCTAGAAATCAAAGCTCTCAGAATGGCTTCAAAATGGACGTGTGTGTAGGCCTCATCGATACGAACCCAACGCAACTTGAATGGGATCAAACGAACATCATATGCTTAATTTATGGCGATATGTTTGTTTTTCCAAATAGGCAAAACAAATGATGACTGTACAGTTCGTATAGTGCCACGTGGCAGCAGACTGTACAGGTCGTACGATCGTACACCTGATGTGGAAAATCACAGTCAGTTTTGACGTGGAAAATTACAGTCAGCACTGATGTGGAAGATTCTGGAGGTGACACGTGGCAGGGTGATTGGGCATATGGACAAGTGACATGGACAGGTATAGGGGTCCAATCAGCGAGTGACATGTGTCACCCTTGTAGTGGTGACATGTGGCACGGATGACATGGGGATGATTCCCATATGGAAACATGTGGCAGGGTATGGCGTTGAAAGGGAAGACAGGTGGCAGAGCTGGTCCAATCGGTGCTTGACACATGGCATGTCCGTACGGGTGATGTGGCACATCTGTACAACACGTGGCAGTCATAGGTCCAGTGGCAATTACGATGGCAAAATGACATGGTAGGAATGTGGACGAATCAGAGCTCAACACACTGCAATGTACTTGGTGAATGGGGAGGTGCCACGTGGACTAGACATGGGCTGCCACGTGGCACCCATGGATTGGATGTTGGTGCATTTGCAAAAGTTTATGGAGCAGAAAAGGTTTGATCACATGACCTTTCCATCGAGCGAAGGACTTGGCGGGGACAGGCTAGCCAGCCCGCCCGTGGGTAGTGCTTGTTATGTAAGTGACAAACTTTATATCAAAGTTTTTTTTTTTTGGTATCCAGATGGAGGTAAGGGCTGGGGCCAAGCCCCAGCCCTAGTCGCGAACATTTTCCACATGCCCGGGGACCATGGCCCATAACCACGACCCATCTCGTTTACACTTGGCATAGGTGTATGGATTAGCCCTAGCTCCAGTCCCCTCGGTGTAAACACTAGCCACACGACCACAACATGTGACCGGTTCTGTTGCGTTGTTGGCGCGAATATGGGAACGACCCCTGTTTTCGGACACTTGTTACCATATGAACCGGTGTAAACAATATTCGCGCGGATTATGGTTAGCCCTCGATTTTCGGGAGTCCACCATACGACCCGGGTGCAAGTGGATGGCACGGGTGTTTTAGAGCCTAGGTCCTATTATGAAGTGCCATACGACCGAGAGTTGTGGAGGGGCCAGCGCGCAGCCCCTAGGGGGCTAGTGCTTGGCCACATGAGTCCATGTGACCCTGTAGAGGGGGCATGCCCCCAGGCTAGGGGGCTTGTCCCATTATTTCTCTAAAATTGGTTTTTCAAACTATATATTAGTGATTTTTGTTGATTTTATATGCAGATTTGGAGATTTTGGCCCTTTTTGAGGGATATTGGGCCCTTTTTTAGGCCAGATCTTTGGGGAAGTTGGGAGATGGTTACCAACTTGAGATCTATATAAAACAGGCCTTTTTGAGGCCATGGAGGTGGTTCAGAACAAGTTTATGTTGTCGGACTGTTGAGCCAAAGCCATTGTCATGCAGGGAAGCTATTGAGGAGCTCACCTTTGTGGGCCATTTTTGGGAGCCTCGTTCATCCGATTTGGGTGTCGTCAGTTTTGATGGGTTTAGGAGATCTGGTAAAAGATGACAAGTTCATTGTTGTAACCTTTTGGCACTATCATGATGTACTTGTAAATCTTTGAACATAAATAAACAAAGCCCACTGAGACAAGGCCCGAAGACGTAGGCAAGATTGTCGAACTCCGTTATCAAATTGGTGTTATGGTTTGTTGTTGTTTATTGTTTATTTCTTATCTGCATATGTGTATATGGCTGTCATAAGTCCTTCATAATTCTTCCTCTATATTTAAGCTTCCTAATTGGTTAATTGACACATGCATAATAACTCAACCATTGTCGTGTAAAAGATCTTTTCGGATCAGCTTTCCACCTTACAGTTATCCTTGTCTCAATGCTATAGTTCCATTTGAGCTTGTGATGAATATCGATTCTGAGATATTTGTATGAAGGAACTTCCTCCAAGTTGTTGTTGTCATATACGAAAGTATCATAAGTGATCTTTTGGGTTTGATTATCATAACTTTCATTTTGTTAGTGTTAGCAGTCCTACCCGTACTAGAGAAGAAATCCTTAAGGATACTTAGTTGTTTGTCGAGATCATAGGGACTCCTCACCATAAGTATAATATCATCGACATAAAGAAGAAGGATGTTGAGTATACCAACGAGATTTGGTCCGACATAACCTGCTTCTTCCAAACAATCTTCTAACTTGTCAATGCATATGCCAAAAAGGGTAGGGACAGGGGACAACCTTGCTTGACTAATATATTACATAAGTCGGCCAGAAATCATAAAAACTTGGAACATTATTATTATAAATTAATAAAAGATAATATTTGGCAATCAATGAACTTAAAAGCTACTCCTGAGGATGATCTCAGCTGTGGGATCGAAACGTCGAGAAAGTTTCACTTTACCCAACGCAGTTCTCCAAAAACATAACATAATATATTACAATTAATTTCTTCCAACCAACCCCGAGTGTTCCTAAACTTGGCAATAATGTTCTCTTACAACCTTTCCTAAACTTGGCAATAATGTTCTCTTACGACCTTACCACAACAACACTCAACTTAAAGAAACTTCTAACATATTCCAACAATTCATAATGGGCATCTATTAACAATTAGTCTAAAACAAATTTATATGTTAAAAATTACTCTTTAAACTACTTTTTACTTTAAAACATCAAAATTTAATTTTCAATATATTTATGCTTCAAAATAAAAATAAATAATTTTAATAATTTTTTTCAATCTCATCTTATTAATTTTCATTTTATATTTTTACAAGAGAAAAAATATTTTTTATTGAAAGAGAAAAGTTATATATATATATATATATATATATATATATATATATATATATATATATATATATATATATATATATATTTCTCTCTAT
>ML777988.1:1476383-1486991 GCA_009831015.1 Picea engelmannii | reverse complement strand
ATTGGCCCAGATGATTGTTGTTGATATTATATACTGAGGGCAGACACTCTTTCAGATCTCACAGACGTGAGTGAAAGATTGGCCCAGATGTTTTAGTTTTTATCATAACATTGTTTTTATGCAGATGAAGACTACTGTGGTGGCAGACATTCTTTCAGATCTCACAGACGTGAGTAAAAGATTGGCCCAGATGATACAGTTTTATCATAACATTATTTATATGTTGGTTGCTATTTGTTATGAAGGACATTTTGTGAATGTGTTTCACAAAGTCTGAGTAGTTGTGTACTACTGGAATAGACACAGGCGTGTTCTATAAATTGATATCGTACCAGTTGTCATAGGAGATTATCCAGTCAGATAATAATGACAGGTGCTTGTGGTGCTACCAGTTGAATGGTCTGTTGTGCTCAAGACCATACCTCCCTAGCTAGGAGGGAGTGTTTATATTATGGTAGCTTTGGGAGGTATGAACCTCTATGATGACCTATGATGAGATTAGAATCCTCCCGAAGGAAGCAAAGAATTGAAGAAAACCCTAGACAGGTTGTTGGCTGAACAAATATATTTATATTGAATTTATTGATGCCCAGAAAGAGAAGTTAGCCCAGTTAGACTGGTCAGGTTGGCCCCAGTTAGACTGGCCAGTCCACTATAAATAAAGGGCGCTAGTTTCATTATTACACACTCTCAGAATTGCAGAGCCAGTTGTGCACACTGCAATTGGCAGTTTTGTGCACAGGTCTCTGGGGAAAGTGGTGCGCTAGTTCTGGGTGGGATCATCTGTTCAGTTTTGTTTCTATTCTTTTGCTTGGTGCATTTAGCCTCTCTTGGCTATAGATTGCATCCAAAATTCTCTTCTCGGTCAAGGTCAAGGTGCTCAGAGGGAGGCTTCGGCCTGTGGTTGGGAGACGAGGGTATCGTCGTGGTAAAACGAGCACACAATCCTTTATATTCTAACATATATCAAAATCAATTTTACCCTCTTTACAGAAAACACGCACATAATTGAATGAATTTTTAATTCTCTTTCAAATAAAATCAGGGCCAATAGATTTGAAATTTGTAAGAGAACCTTGATGGATAAAGATGAGATCCATGTGGATTGACGAAACTTTGACTATTTGAGATTTATGTGGACTAGCAAAACTTTGACTATGTTTATTTGTGGGAAGACCATTACATGACAAAATGGTTATATAATTAGGGTGGCAACATAGAACTTTTATCACATATTCAACGATCGTTATCCTCACCAATTAGATTTAGCTATGATCGATTTGTTTGTAAGATGTGCTTTTAAATCATATATTAAGTTTCAGAACCTCTTGATATAGTTTGAATGAATTATTAGTATCCTTGACTATTTATGTATATGAGGTGTTTAGTCTTGAGAGGGAGTCGTAGTTGGTCTCTCTCCATCATCAAAAGGCTTAACACATGTCGAACAAGTCAAATTGGTTTAAGTGGACATTACTAGGATACTTTATCCTTTTCTATATAATAAATACTTTTACTTATGCAAATCTCTATGATTTACACCTCATTAGTAATGCAATTGCTAGTCTTGTTGTTTTGACTTATGAGGATCTCACACAACCATAAAATTCTAACTATATGTTATGCTCATCCCATTACACAAAAAGGGATTTATCTCTATATCTATGAATTTTACATGAAATGGCTTTATAATAGACAACTTAACTTCATACAAGATGCTAAACTTCATACATAAGCTAATTAAGTCTAGCCAATAGAGTGTTCTTGTAAAAATGAACATTTTCCCAATGATGGAGCTGAGATAGGTTGCAGAAAAGACAAAATGTGAAAAAGATAATGTGCCATAATTTAACATATTATAATCCCGCAATAATTGTTGAGGAGTAGGAGGGGTAAGAACCTCCCTTGCATTATATTTATGTGTTCCTTCACCAAGTTATGTAACAAGCTTATTAAGGAGATGTTGAGTGAGATGTTGAATGTTAGAGTTGAAAGCATAGACTAAGATCTTCAATTCTTCCCCACCATGATACAAGGATAATTGTTTGTTGATAGGACTTTTCGAATAGGTGTACTACTTAAAACCCAATAGTTAATTGGAAAGCTACTGACAAACAAAACAAGTTTTACTTCACTAAATTAAGAAAGAAAGAAGTAACTAGGGTTTCTATAAAGAAGGGAAGAGATGAACCTATAATTTATGCTCCATGATGGATCTTCCATTATTGAATGGATGAGCAAGAGAAATAGGTCCTATATCCACAAGTCTTGCAAACAAGACAAGAAGAAACATCTTCTTATTCTACAAGTAACAAAACCCTTGTTCTCATTTGGAAAGCTACGTGAAAAACCTTATGTATTAGTTCAATGAAGGAAAGGCCAAATTATTCAAGTAAAGAAATCAAATTAATAACAGAAAATAAAGGTGTGGGAGGGGTAAGAATATTCTATCATGAGAAGAAAATATTACATCCTTAGATCCATACCTTTGAGTGGTGAGATGGCTCCAAGTCATGTCTCTGTGTGTTCATCCTCTTCAAGAGACTCTTTCATCTCTAATGGTCATCAAAGATGCTATCTAACATTCTTCCAATGTTTCTCATCAAGCCTCCATAAGAAAATTAGGCAAGTGGATACAAAGGGACAAATTGTTCTATCCATTATGTGAGATGAAAACCAATCTAATGTCTCTCTAAAGCTTCAAACCGATCCAAAATCGCTTTAGATCAAAATCTAGCAATCCTATGTGAAGGAGGCCTTTTTATAGGCTTCATAGATCCTTCTAGGGTTTTTACATGAATAAATGGTCTACAATATAGAATAATATTGATATGTCGATGATTTGGGAACCTCGATAGAAATCAAAGTGGACTAATCAACTCTTGAGCATGTCCTTGATCAAGTTTGGCTAAGTCAAGGAGGCATGTAGGGGTTTTGGCTTTATTCTTGCACCCAATGTGCAACTTTAGAAGGAAAATGTGTGCCCATTAACCCCCACATGTAGCTTTCGAGGGAAAGGATACACTCAAGAACAAAATTAAGGAAAAAAATAAATATTACCAAAGTTCTAGGAAAAATCATTACACTCCATGAAAAATAGACCACGGTGCAATGCACCTCTGGTCTAGAACTACTTTGTACATGTAATAGAAAGTACCACGATAAAAAAATGCCTATTACTGTATGAGGTCAATAGATCATATCATGTCCAAGATGAATTATAATGCTTCTTCATAAAAAAATGGACATTTGAGAGCCTATGGAGGAAGTCACCATCACATCACTACAGATAGAGGAAAAACAAAAACCTCAAGCAACCACAATAAAAAGTTAGATAATCATCCTTGTTTTCATGAGTCAAGCATCCCCATGTTCATGTATGAATCAATTCAAATACAACATATGAGTGGATCATGTTGCAACAAAATGGGAAGCCCATGCCATAATACTTCATATGTATAAATGAATCCATAGATCAACATAAAGACACCATGTCAAAGTACATCAATATCTCAATACATATTTAATATACATCCTCTATCATCAATTGTATAATGTCTCCAAGGTAAATAACACAACACTAAAGAAGATGAGTCCAAAAAGCTAAAGGGACTCAACGAAGTGTTAGGAACTCAAATGTTGGATGAAAAGAGATCCAAATCAAGGTTTTAATGTTGTCCACAAGGAACCACAAATTTCCATGGTATTTGATAGAATCTGGAACACTAAGACCACTAAGTATGTTTCTCCACATGTGATGATGCGTTGAAGTTTAACATGGGAGAAACCATATAAACAAAAATCAATAATGAAAAACCATTCTAGATGAGAGGTAACCCACCAATAGTGAAAATGGACCCCAAGGTAATGGTATGTTCCTAAAAAAATGTGAATAGATGGTATGAAGTTGAACACCGAAAGGAACCATTTGATTAATTATCAATGATTATATACATTTCCAAAAGTGATAACTCAACTAATGAGGAAAATGGAACTCAAGGTAACAAGTCTCTAGATAAAATTCCTAGAGTAAATATGTCGAAGTCTATAGTATTAAATCTAGTGGAAGAAGGGAAATGATGCATCCCTTCAACTAACATGAGGTAAGAAGATATTTGATGAAGGATTGGGACATAGACTAAAATCAAGCAAAGTAGCCTAGATATAGGAAGGGTTACATGAGACATTCCTTGAAATGGATCAAACATGAAAATATTGACATGGGAAGTGTTCCACTTCAAGGGATATGATGGGAAACATGACTTAGCCAAAGGTTCAAATTAGGGATTCCTTAATAAGGGAGAGTGAGCAACATTAAGAAAATTGTGTAAATAGACACTTGGTTTTGAGAGACACTCTAAGCTTCAACAAAACTCAATAATGACGATAACCAGGAGGATGGATACAAGTAGATGACTCTATACATATGCTTCAATCAAGGGAAACACCAATGACTACCAAATAAGACTCACAAGGACTTCACAAATTGGGAAAAGCCCCATACTCATAACAATTCCAATATTTACCCCAATTTTTGTTTTTTTATGATTTTTTTGGATATTTTCATTATTCAAAGAATGAAAGAATTAAGAAAGGATGGAGGTATTAATGTTGCAAAAAAATCGTGCCCCATATCTAATGGAAATGGTTTGCATGTAGTTAACACGGCAAGGAAAAGAGAAACAAGCAACATATGGAAGCAAGAAATAGAAAAGCATGTGTTCCAATAAACAACCATTGGTGGGAGCCCTTATGAGTAAGGCTAGAATGATATATAAAAGGAAAATGTGGCTCACAATGCAAACAAAATCTAGAAGGGCTCCCAAGCCAATGGGAAAAACATGGAATGGGTGCCAAAAAGGAAAATAGTTGTTACTATAGAGAAACCCATCCTAGGAAGGCCCTATCATAGGAATTATGCAAGGGACAAATTTGGTCTAATGCATGATCATCCAATAGGGTGGATCCTACAATAATCCTATATGGAAGTTCAATAAAAAACCTTTTTTAGCTAACCATGGCCAACAAAATGATTCAGAGGCACAAAAATATCCAATTCAAATTCCTACACCCATGATACAACAACTAGAAAATATTTTCAAATTATTTATGAGATATAAAATTCATGTTAGTTTTATCAACTTTAAATTGGTTGATGACATCTTGTTCCAAGGAAACATCAATGGTCTATTTTAGGGAAAATTGGACCAAAGTACCCTCTTTAAGGGAAAATTGGACTGAAGTACCCTCCTCAAGGGATAATTGGGCCTTCATAAAGGAATCAAAGAAATCAATTTCACCTAGGGAATGGAATCCAGGGGGCCACAAATAGATTGGTCGACCTTTGGAATAAATTCAATAAGAGAACCAAGGTGAAGATCATGCCAAGGACTATAAAACTCAATCGCGACTTCTAAGAACTATTCATCGTGCTAGAAGATCATGGTTGAAAAAGCATGAACACATTCACACAAGATAAGATTAATTGATTATTTTACCCCAAATGTGTCATTGATCTCTTGGATAAGTCATTCAAAGGAGTACAAGGCTCATGATAAACCCTATAAATGATGGTGTGATCCATACAATTCATTTGTGTTGGAGGCTTGTTGAACCAAACAACAAGAATACATTGGCCACTCAATTTTTGGGCAACCAAATAAGCTAGATAAAGATGAACATCAACATCATACAAACAAAGGGGTTGCAACAAAGATACAAGCTCTTTCAAGGTTGTCTATTTAGGAAAAAGATCCCTAAATCTTTGGAATTCTTCAAGATTACAGCATAGGAGAAAATAATCATATTTCCCACAAATAGCACAAGGATTTTTTAGATGAAACCTATGTTTAGGTTGTGTTTTACCCTAGTTTCCTTGAAAATATTAACAATGCACCCTATCCCTTTGTTCATATTATTATGTTTCTTAGACTTCTTCATCTTCCACTTGAAGGGATCCTAGTTACTATGTTGACTTTCACCATGAAGTAAAGGAGGAGATAGGACCAAGTTAACAAGTTATAAAGGAAAGGGATGAGGATTTGTATGTTATGAAGTTGATAGCACACAAACTAGAATTCCTAAGTTTAAGTTTGGGAGGTTCAAGGTAGTCGTGATGGGTTTGTCAACACCTCCAAATGATGGAAGATTAGTATTTCGTGGACTACTAGCCATGCTACACTATGAGGCATTTCTACAAAGATGCCTATGAAAGGGAAAAGCAAGATCAAGCTCAAATGACAAGGGAACTTCTATGGGAAGATGAATTAAAAATGACACAGGTTTATTCATAGAATTAATTAATCATTTAAACTCATGGTTCCACAATATTATCAAGGTTAATTTTATGCAACAAAAATCAACTAACCCCACACATAATCAAGTATCAAGGAAATAGATCAACAACCCAAAAGACAAAGGCTAATATAATCTTAGTGTTTTGTTAGACCAAAAAGAGAGATGTTTATTAAGGATTATTTTAAGGTCTATCACATAACAAAGATGTATGGTGTCATGAACCTACAAAACATCGATAAGTTGTTATTTAATTAGGTGTGCACTCTGTGCACATTATGTGTGTATTATAGAAAAAATGCACAATTGTATGCTTAAAAGAAATAAGTTCTTCAAAAAACAACAATTTCTTCACCTTTTTCTTAATTCACAATCTATAAAACTGAGAAAAGATAGATAGAAAATAGTAGAAACTATAGACTTTTGATCTACTAAAAAAATAACACACACACACACACACACACACACATATTTCTCTTAACATACAGGTTTGGTGTAGGTTTCTAAGGAACAACCACACCAAGGGAAACATGGGTGTATGTTTCCTTCAATATACTCACAAAGTGGGCATGGGTTTTTCCAAATTTTCCATGCCCGGGGCATAGGAAATCTAGAAACAATAATGTCCACAGATAGAAAAACCCACAAAAATAAAAAGGAAATATAGTAAATGTGAGGACATGGTTGTTCTATTGTGGATTTCAAATGGATAGGGCCTATACACAAAAAACCAAAGAGTATAAATCCATAAATACAATCCTAAGAGAAGATGGAAAAACAAACTAAGCTCCTCCTTGGTGGAGTCACCCTCTATTGATAGGATTTTTCATACTGGTGTACTACTTGGAAGGCTAGTGACATACAAAATAAGTTTTGATTCACTAAGTTAGCAAGCAAGAAGTAACTAGGATTTTGGTAGATAAGGGAAGTGAGGAACTTGCAATTTTCACTCCTTTATGGATCCTCCAATGTTGAATGGATGAGAAATAAAATGGGTCCTAGCTCCACAAACCTTGCACAAAAGACAAGTGAAAGCACCTTCTTATCTACTAGTAATAAAACCTTAGATCTCATTTTCAAAACTAAGTGAACACTCTTATGGATCTACTTGATTATTTTAATAAAGGAAAGAAAACCATTCAAGTAGCAACAATAAACCAATAACAAGCAAATATGGGGGGATAGAGGAGATTTTATTATGAGAAGTAAATATTACATGCATAGGTCATACCTTTGAATGGTGAGATGACTCCAATTCCATTATCCTTGGGTCCATTCCTCTCAAATCCTCTCTCATGTCAATGGTATTCAAATATGTCCTATAACAATCCTCTAATGGTTCTCCTCAAACCTCCACGAGAAAATCAAGTTATCGGATACAATGGGGCAAAATGGGCCTTCCTTTATATGTAAAGAAAACAAATCCAAGATCTAAGACCAGTCCAAAAGCTATGAACTCAATCCAAAATCTAAATGGAAAATATCTTGAGATAAAAAATCTACCAATCTCATGTGAATTAGTCCTTTTTATAGTCTTCTTAGATCCTTCCAGGGTTTTCACATGAAGAATCAATCCACAATCTAGAATAATCCTTATATATCCTCAATTTGGGTGCCTCAATAATTATTAAAGTGGACTAAATCAACTCTAGAGTGCACCTTGATCAATTTTAACTAAGTCAAGTGGGTGCATGCATGTGTTTTGAACATTTTTTATAAGTGACCCCCTAAAGTACCCTTAAACTCCTATAAGAAATGATGCAACTTGAAAGGAAAGATGACAACTTCTTATATGAAAAATATTATACTTCTAGTGACATTATTAATGATTTCCTCAATTAACCTTCTAGATATGTTGTTAATACTTTCATGTAATATTGTAGATCTTCTAATTCTTCCAATTGGTAAATATGTCTTATAATTGGTTTTGTAACTGGATTCAATCTATTAAATACGTTATAAGGGATTAACATCGCAATCTCATAAAAGGGTGAATCATGGAAATCAAATAGATTGGTAAGAACCAAATACACATACAATAACAATCATATAACACTTTTAAAATTATTTAAAAGGATTAGATTGAATACGTTATTAGGGATTAACATCACAATCTCATAAAAAAGGGCAAATCATGGAAATCAAATAGATTGGTAAGAACCAAATACACATCCAATAACAATCATATAACACTTTTAAAATTATTTAAAAGGATTAGATTGAATACGTTATTAGGGATTAACATCACAATCTCATAAAAAAGGATGAATCATGGAAACCAAATAGATTGGTAAGAACCAAATACACATACAATAACAATCATATAACACTTTTAAAATTATTTAAAAGGATTAGATTGAATACTTTATAGGGATTAACATCACAATCTCATAAAAAGGGGCAAATCATGGAAATCAAATATATTGGTAAGAACCAAATACACATACAATAACAATCGTATAACACTTTTAAAATTATTTAAAAGAATTAGATTGAATACATTATTAGGGATTAACATCACAATCTCATAAAAAAGGGTGAATCATGGAAATCAAATAGATTGATAAAAACCAAATACATATACAATAACAATCATATAACACTTTTAAAATTATTTAAAAGGATTAAAAATATTAAAAAAGATTATATGTCATATAATATTTTTAAAAGTGTTATATGATGTTTTGCAATAAAGATAGCTAGACAAATGATCCAATCATATAACACTTTTAAAATTATTTAAAAGGATTAAAAATATTAAAAAAAATTATATGTCATAGATCATTTGTCTAGCTATCTTTATTGCAAAACATCATATAACACTTTTAAAAATATTAAAAATGATTACATGTCAAAAATCATTCTTCTAGCTATCTTTATTGCAAAACATCATAATTAATTTCAATCAATTTATCTATCAAAATATATTGATTTTCTAATAATCCATATTTTTTTTTAATTGTGAACTATTCTTATTCATTTTCATTTTCTAATGATCCATATTTTCTTTGCTATGACCTATTCTTATTCTTATTCATTTTATGTTTTCAAGAAAAATTTCATTTTATATTTTCAAAAAATATAGTTATTAGAAAAGTAGCTACTATCGCTGTAGAAAGAGGAGCTATTTTAGTCTTTGATACAAATGGTCTCTCTTCAATATTTATTTTCATAATGATTGTTTCACGATGGGTACATATAGTTGTGAGAGACATCAGCCCTTTCAATGATCGAATTCTTTTACTTACCTTGGACCCATATGCTTTGAGGGAAACCAAGATCACAACCTATGTAAACCTTTAAACCATTTTAGCGGGGATGGACCATGAAAGAAAATAGGACACATTTTGGTATTTATGCTTTAAACCATTTTAGTGGGGATGGACCATGAGAGGAAACATTGTGGTATGTATGCACAGGTATATTATCTAAATTTTCATAGAACTGTAAAATCTTCTTGTTCTTATGGCTGGAAAATGTTTCATGTGTTTATGTTTTGTAATCACAAGCATTTGGACTTTATGGTGGCTATTAGGTATTTATGGATAATTGTGTATAGTTGTTTTGTTCTTACACGATTTAGTTTATCTCTTTAACCATAATCATGGAATTCATTGAGAAAAAACACATTATATAAAAGATTTAGTTTATTTCTTTAACCATAATCATGAAATCATGGAATTCATTGAGAAAAAATACATTATATAAAATTAACATGTAAATCATGCACAATATGTTAATAAAATGAGAAAATCCACACTCCATTATTTTGAATGGATTATAAATCATGTACAATATGTTAATAAAATAAAGAAATTCACATTCCATTTTGGATGAATGTTTGAGTTTTAACTGTCCAAATATAAAATAATATCAAAAATATTAAAATTAGATATGGATAATTCTTTTCAATCATTTAATATTTTTTTATTATATTTGTTTTTATATAATATTATAATACAAGTTGTGAACTTTTTCAACATATCCAATTTTAATAATTTTCATGGATCCCAATTCTTGTGAACTTTTTCAACACATCCAATTTTAATAATTTCCATGGATCCCAATTCTTTGAAGAGAACATTAATTAAAAACCCATGTAAATTTAGTTACAATTTCTATGGATAACATCATGAGTTTTAATAAGACATATTTTAATAAGACATATCATGGTATTCATGAAATGTCAACTAAATTTTGAAAGGGTTGTAAGACTTTCAATCTTTTATGATGGGTAAGAGTGTTATATATATATATATATATATATATATATATATATATATATATATATATATATATATATATATATATATA
>ML777988.1:1457060-1476372 GCA_009831015.1 Picea engelmannii | reverse complement strand
AATATTCAATTTCATTATAATGGAAATGTTTTGAATAATAAATTTATGATAGGGAATTCATATAATCCAAATAAACCAAAATTTAATACATATTTTAAAAGTTTTCTATATTCATATATAATATATATTTTAAAAGTTTTCTAATATTCATATATAATATATATATGGCTTAATGATACATCCATATGGATAAGACCTTCAAGAAAGCTAAGTCTCAACCCAATTACACACAAGGTGGATTTCAATACACATAAGTTTATCAATGTTTGCTTCATTTATGCTTATATAGTGGTAGATCTCGCTCATATGGTTGTAAGAGTAATATCTTCAATCAAATTCAATCATAGACTTTCATATTTATATTAACTGTAATTTCATTAGAACTAATGCTAAATATGTTTCTCAATGAAATTACTTTAAATCTAATATCATTTTAAAAAAAACATCAATTTTTCCATGATATGTTAACATATTTGGTCTCTTCATTCATTTCTTACATCATAAAATAAATTTGTTATTATTTAAAAAAAAATATTGAGGTTCCCATTCATACAAGTTGATGTCTTAAAAACCCATTCAAAATAGTCTTTAATACAACTAGATTAATATCGATTAACAAATATTCAATGTTTTATAAGTTAGTTTATTAATTCTATAACTATCATATTAATGATAATTATCATTATCTTATTCATACTAATATATCAATAAAGTTCTCAATAAATTTTAGTTCAATATCTCATTCAAAGATATACACTAAATTAATTAATATTATAATAAATCCTAAAACTTACAATATCTTTGTTATATTATTTCCTTTAGTTTCATTCTTATTAACAATATAGATCCTCCTAATACAAACATGTAATATAATTCATAAAAATGATTTTTTTTTTTTTAAATTAAGTTTTTATTAATGTTAAAAAAAAAATAAGTTTTTACATAATTTTTTATCATTCTCCTATATAAAATAACACATAATTTCAAAAATTATATATATATATATATATATATATATATATATTACCTTACATAAGATAATGATAAAACATTATGTACCTCCCTTTCGCATGTCATTACATTAACAATGACATGCATTTTCATCATTCAAGATTATCTTATGTCAAATTTATAATGTGTTATATGTAATAATGATAATATCAACTCTAAATGTTTTTAGGTTTTTCTATATGATTTTCAAGATCACATATAAAGACATATATAAATTGTGAGGTATGGTTATAGTTTTATTTATTCATTTCTTAAATTGAATATTATATTATAATATTGGATTATTATTTTTATTTAGGAATTTGTTTTTAATTAATTAGAGATTATTATTTTGAATGTATTCTTCAATATTGAAAACCAGAATAAACATTAAAATATAATGGAATAATAAACAAGTTAATTATGTTATAATAGACCTTAGAAAAGATAAAACCTTCTCTTTTCTTTAATGGTAATAAAGAAGTTAATTGATGTTATAATATACATTACAAATGATAAAACTTGTTCTTCTCCTTAGTGTTGTTATCGTTCCTCAAAATAACATAGATCGTGACTATGTAACTTAGTCCATTTATTTGACATCCTCTGTCGTTTTTTTTCTCTAAAAAACATGACAATAGGATTAAACACATACAACCAAAATCAATTTTATCATCTATAGGGTAAAACACATAAACCACTACGTGCCTACTTCATAACTTGTTCAAATCTAACCACTACGTGCCTACTTCATAACTTTATCCATTAAACAAATTGTTCAATTCTTTTTCAAATACAATTAGGTCTTTCACATTTGGAAACCATTAGAGAATTTTGACTAATATGGATGATTCTGAATCCATTAGAGAACTTTGAGTGATATAGATGAGATTCATGTGGACTAACAAAACTTTGATCATGTTTTAGGAAGACACCACATGATAGGTTGATTATGTGGTTTGGGTGGAATAATGTGTGTACGTTAGTGGAATTTTTACCACTTGTTTGAAAATCACTATCCTCATCATTTAGATTTAGTTATGATTCATTTTTCTATAAGATACACTTTGAGATTATATAGTAAGTTTTAATATATGTTCAAATTCATTTAATGTATTGTATTATTTTTTATGAGAGAAATATGTTTAAATGATTAGGATATTTTATTATTACTTATACGCAGTGCTTAGTGGTTGGGATGGGGTGTCCAAGTTTAAACATGGTGGATGTAGAGTTTCTATGTGTGTGTGAAGGAAACTGTTTGAAATTTTGACTTCTTGGAGTTGGTTTTTCTTTGTCATCAAAAGGTTTAACACGTGTTTGATGAGCCAAATTGATTTAAGTAGACATTAATATGAAGCTTTATCCTTTTTTTTTACAAGAAATAAATTTACTTATGCTCATCCATATGACCTAGACCACACTATTAATGTGGATTCTACACTTCTTATTTTGAATTACAAGGGTTCTAGACAACCATAAATTTTAACTATTTGTTATTCTCATCCCATTACATAAAAAAAGACTTATTTATATATCTATGAACTTTACATGAAATGAATACATAATAAACAAATTGAAATCCATACAATATGCTAAATTTCATAGACAAGCATGTTAGCAAATCCAACCAATAAAGCATTCTCATAAAAGGGAAACATTTTCCCAACAATGGAGATGAGACGGGCTGGAAAAAGATAGATTGTGAAGAGATATTATTTCATAGTTGAACATACCGGAGTCTTGTAAAATTAGTTCATGGTTCGAAGGGTAGGAACCTCCCTTGAAATCTGTTGTTATACCCCTTCACCAGGTTGTGTCACAAGCTCATTAAACCTCACTACCAAATACATCAAGGAAGAGACAACACACAATTGTTGAGGGAGAAGTTGAATGATAGAATTGGATGTGTAGACTAAGCTCTTCAATTCTTCAACGTTGTGATACAATGATAATTGTTAGTGCAATAGAATGTGAAAGCATTATGTTGATATAGTTCATTGGCAATTAGAGAGGATGGTCCAACGTTTCCCATGTTACCCAAAGGAGAATGTTAATGGAATTGGAATGGAAGGCTAGGGTTGTGGGGAAAGTTTAAAATAACAATAGTTTTCACTTGAAGGCTATCTGCGTTGATTTGTTACAATTTAAGAAAAAATAAGGCAATTTTACTTTGGCCTAATTGTTTAGTGATGGAGACGGGCACTAGTTCTAAAGACTAAATGCCACAAATGAATTTGTTGTTATCTTTAATATTATGTATGTGGTGAATACTAATTGATAAATATCAAATATATATTGTAAAAAGTAAGGGAAATGACCTCTTGATGGTTGTTCTTAGTTTCCATAGAATGAACCATATGGGACTTCATGGACTCTAGTGAGATCAAGTTATCTTTGTGTGAAGGAGATTGAAAATGCATAAAACACACTTAATCCCACAATAAGAGTCCATTGTTAATGTTGTCCATCAAAACCACACATATAGATATGTAAGTTCCACATGCACATAGGCTAAGAAGGCATGCCACATGCAATTGGAGAGGGAAAGAAATTGAGAAGTGGAAACAAAAGGTGTTGTGCAAATAAGTAAATATTTCAACATAGTTATAATACCCACCTGAGGGCATCCATATTCCAAGATGAGAATGAATATTGTTTATCTACCCCACAACAAAAAGGCTAGAAGTAGCACCTATGAAAATAATAGTTGTGAGTTTCACATTGACCCAATAAGGACACTAGAGTAATGCAAATAAGCATTGTCACGTTTTGAAATTTGGCCATTAACATGCAACCTCAAATTAAAGAGAAATATATTTCCGTCCAATTGAGGTGATTTGAAGTGGGAAGTTGTAAATATAGAACACGACCACATAAACTAATGTAACAATGTAAAATACAAACCCATTGGAAATCACTATAAATATAACATTGGAAAAAATGGACCCAATGGTGAAAAAAACACTTCAAACTCATAAATCTACTATGCAAATGAAGGTAACAATAGTAGATACAAGCCCTTAATTGATAAATACAAAAGGAAAGACACCACCATAATTGAGCAACAAAAAGACAATTATAATTCTAGATCTCTAGATATTGAGAGATCAAGGTAAATACATACCATAATATAAAGACATTCCAAGCATACACTAGAGATATGGATTGATTATAGATAGACATTGCCACTCTCATTGAGAATGAAAATTATCTATATCTATATGTAGAAGACAAACTTTGCTATGAAAACAAACCAATATTTCCATGTAGAAGACTAGCTTTATTCTAAAAATTGTTCATATCTCTATATAAAAGACAAACTTTCTTTTAACCCTTAAATGAAAAAGATAATTTGTGATCTTCATGAAAATTTCGGCTAAAATAAAAATACTCCAATGTAAATACATCATACACTTCCAAAGTACAATTACTTCAAAATAAAGTGAGAAAGAAAATAAGTCTATAATGTTGGGCTGTTATATTCTTTGCAGTGAAAGTCTAGTCGAGGTGAATCGACTAACGATCGAAGGACGAGGTGGATCGACAATAGTCAAGGTTGAGGTGGATCGACAACAAGTCGAAGCTTGAGGTAGTCGACCATGTAAAGTCGAAGTTGAATATATTGACGACAAGTCAACCAAAAAGAAGTCGAAGTGCATGCGTGAGACGATCGACTAGAGACCAAATGAAGGTTGACTGGTAGTTGACTAGTAATCTGACTTCGATTCGACTGTAATAGAATCTAAGGATTTGTGGGATTTGTAGCCAATGATCTATATGGATCTGTAACCATTTTTGGGTGCCAATTATTTAGGGTTTTCCTATTTTAAATCCTACAAAGAGGCATGTTGTGAGGTCATAAAGGCTAATGCAAAATATGCTAATGCATGAGTAAATCATAGGTTCTTGGCCATGTAGATGTAATCCAGATTGGCTAAAGGGTTCTTCTTATGCATGCAAGAGGGTATGATGTCAATTGTGACTTATGTGTGGACCAAGGTTAGACATGTAACCTTTTATTCAGATTGAATAAGACAACAAGAGAGTAGAACACTCAAGGAATGTTGGTTTTCTTGGTTTGGGTTTCCCGGGTAAAATATATGTGTATTGTATGATTTCTTTATCATTTACATTCTTGATTAAATTCTTCTTCTCTTCTACTAGGTTTAGTGTGGAATTGTCTCTCATTTCCTGACAAGTGGTATCAGAGCTTATTTCTACTATGACAAGTGGTATCAAAGCTTTGTTATGCTTTGACGAGTGTATCGGATATTGATTTACCAATTTTGAATATGAGAACTAAACTGTAGGTACAGTAAGATTTGTAAGTCATAAATTGTGTTAAATATCATGGTAAAGGAATGGAGAGCAATTCAAGAATAGAGATAGAAAAATTCAATGGCCAGAATTTTGAGCTTTGGAAGCTTAAAATGGAAGATCTTCTTATAGATCATGAACAATGGACAATGGTATGTCCAGGTACCCAACCGACAGGAATGTCGATGAAAGAATGGGAGAAACTTGAAAGAAGATAAAGAAATATGATTCAGCGTTGTCTTGCAGATTCGGTACTGCTCAATGTCCCAGGTGAATATTTGGCCAAGAAACTGTGGGATAAGATGGGAAGCTTATAACAGTCAAAATATCTTGTAAATAAGTTGTTTCTCAGAAAGAAACTGTATCTTCTGAGAATGAGCAATGGAATTTTGGTGACTGAGCATTTAAATGTGTTTAACACCATTTTAAGCTAGTTATCATCTATGGATATTAAAATCACTGAGCAGGAGAAGTGTATAATCCTATTATGTTTTTTTCCAGATTCCTGGGATAACTTAGTCATGGCTATAGGGAGTAATTCAACCACACTAGTGCTAGAAGACATGGTTTCTTCTCTATTGTCAGAATAAATGAGAAGAAAGAACATGGAAGGATCGACCAAACATGATTTAGTGGTGATAGGTTGAACGGTTGAAAGAGATAAAGGCAAACTCTCTGGTAGAAAGTCTAAGTCGAAGGGTAGATCTGAATCCCTGATTCAATCGACAAGAAGATGTTGGAAATGTGGTAAAGTTGGGCATTACAAAAAGGATTGTAAGTCGAGGGTAATGGAAGTCAGTACGGGATCCGACGAGAAGCAGTCGACTGAGAGAAAGAAAACCCTAGATAAGGGAGGTGATGTGTACCTAGCATTGACCAGTACACAGTCGGATCAAGGTGTTTGGTTGATCGACTCAGGAGCATCCTATCATATGAAACTACATAGAGAATGGTTTTGCGAGTATGAATGATATGATGGAGTTGATGTGTTTTTGCGAGACGAATCAACAACCAAAATTGTCAGACGAGGAAGAGTTCAACTAATACTATAGGATGGGAGGAAAATAACCCTTCCAGGTGTGCTACACGTTCCGGGTTTGGAAATAAACCTGATATCTGTCAGTAAAATGAGTGATGTTGGAGTGCATACTCTATTTAGGATTCATGCAAGATGGTTAGAGGTGCGATGGTATTAATGAAAGGAGTTCGGATTGGAACCCTATACAATTTTTTAGGGAATGTCGAGTCAATTGGATGTAATAGTTTTGTTGTTCCTAAAGCCAAATTGACTTTGACTCAGCTTGACTCGACTCAGGCTGAGTCAGTAAAAACTGACTCGAAAAGACATGATAAAGTCGACCCGAGCATGTTATGGCACGAGAGAATGCGACACTTTGGAGAAAAAGTACTTCAATCTATGCACATCAAAGGTATGGTCGAATGTTTTCTTGAATGTGGTTTAGAAGTCAACTTTTGTGAACATTAGATATATGGAAAACAAATTCGGGTGTGGTTCCCATATGGAACAACTAGGGAAAATGGTATTCTATAATTGGTTCATAGTGATTGTTTGGTTTGTTCACTTGGTGGATCCCTGTATTATGTCTCCTTCATAGACGATTTTTCCAAGAAGACATGGATATATTTTATGAGGGTGAAATAAGAGGTTTTCGAGAAATTTAAAGAGTTTAAATCTCTTGTAGAAAACCAGAAAGATAAGAAAATTAAGGTGTTAAGAATTGACAATGGTGGTGACTTTTGTGGAAAATAATTTGATCAGTTTTGTAAGCAATGTGGCATAGCACACCAAAATACCACACCATATAACCCACAACAAAATGGATTTTCCAAGAGAATGAGCATAATGATGATGGAAAAGGCAAGGAGAATGCTCAGTGGTGCTGGGCTCACACAAGAATTATGGGCGGAGGCATTGGACACTGCAAAATATCTGGTGAATAGGTATCCTTCGTCAGTGCTAGTCGACATGACTCCCCATGAGGTATGGTTGGGTAAGAATCCTTCAGTTTCACATCTCAAAGTATTTGGTTGTGATGCATTTGTGCATGTTCCCAAGGAAAAGAGGAGCAAATTGGACACGAAGGAAGTCAAATGTATTTTCATTGGATATAAAGAAGAAATGAAAGGATATACGATCTGGGATCATGCATGAAGGAGAAAAATATACAATCAAGATGTGGTCTTCATAGAAGTTGGAGGTAAGTCTGAGCATGAGGAAGTTGTTCAGACCAAGAATAATCCTGAGATGGTGCAGTTTGAACTGAGGAACAAAGAAGATGATTCAAATGAGTCGACTGAATCTGAGGAAGAGGTGGAACAATAGACTTCGGTGGTAAGGAGTTCATAAAGAATAAGAAAATCAGTCGAAAGGTGTAGTCCTCCTGAAATTCGTTCCCCATTCATGCTAACTTCCATCGACGATGAGCCCAAGTTGGTCAGTGAGACAGTCGACTTGGAAAAGGGTAAACTCTGGAACAACGCCATGGTCGAAGAGATGGAATCCTTGCACAAGAATAAGACATGGAATTTAATCAAGTTACCTAGTGGAAGAAAGCACGTCAATAGAAAGTGGGTATTCAAGAAGAAGATGAATTTCACAGGACAAGTCGAGAAGTTCAAAGCTCGACTGGTAGCGAAAGGTTATTCTTTTGTTGCAAAACTAACTTCCATTAGAGTATTAATGTATATGGATGCGTAATTCTATCTGGAAATAAAATAGATAGATGTGAAGACAACGTTCCTACATGGGGAACTGGAAGAATAAATCTACATGAAACAACCTGAAGGATTTGTAGTAAAGGGAAAGAAAGTGTTGGTGTGCAAACTGAAAATATCCCTCTACGGTTTAAATCAATCGCCAAGGATGTGGTACCATAATTTTGACACATACATCCTTAGTTTGGTATTTGTGAGAAGAAAATTTTAGCACTACATATAGAAGAAAAGGTGTTTCATATATGTAGCTTTGTATGTCGATGACATGTTGTTGATTGGAAACAACATGGATGAAATAAAGGAGGTGAAGAAGAATATATCCTCTTAGCTCAACATGAAGGATCTCAGCACAACTAAATTTATTCTAGGGATGCATATTAAGAGAGATCGAGCCACTATAAAGCTTTGGTTGAATCAGACGAAGTATATTGAAACAATTCTGAAATGGTTCAACATGCAGGATTGTAAACCAGTGAAGGTGCCAATTACTATGGGAATAAGGCTTACTCTTAAACAGTGTCGAAAGACACATGAATAAATAGAGGACATGGCATGTGTTCCCTATGCAAGTGTTGTTGGTAGTCTAATGTATGCAGTGGTCTGCACTCAACCAGACATTTCCCATGCAGTGGGAGTGTTGATCAGGTACATGTCGACACCTGGAAAGGAGCACTCGAAAACTATCAAGAGAGTATTAAGGTATTTGTGTGGCACGAAGGACTATGCTATAGGCTACCAAGGAAGACCTGAAGGTGACAGTGGTAAATTAAATGTACATGGCTTTGTCGATGCTAACTGGGTTGGATATTTGGATCAATGGAGGTCGAGTAGTGGATATGTATTCAATATTTTTGGTGGAGCAATAAGTTGGATGAGTAAGCAATAGGCAGTCATATCCTTTTCAACAACAGAAGTTGAATATATGGCGGCCACTCATGGAAGAAAAGAAGCAGTATGGCTGCAAAGGTTGTGTTCGGGAATCAAGTTTGAGTAGAGAGATTTGAAGGTAAGTTGCAATAGTCAAAGCGCAATATTTCAGGCAAAGAACCCTACTTATCATTCAAATACTAAGCACATTGATGTACAATACCATTTCATAAGAGACATGGTGGAAAGTAACAAGGTGCTACTGGAGAAAGTAGAAACGTTGAAAAACATAGCAGGCTCGTTGACCAAGTCTGTAAGTGTTGTGAATTTCTCTTGGTGCAGAGAGGAAATGGGCATTGTTTCCCTGGGTCTATGAATGAAAGTTCAAGAATCTCTTATTTTAGCAAAGAAGAAAACAAGTGGGAGAATGTTGGGTTGTTATATTCTTTGCAGTGAAAGTCTAGTCAAGGTGAATTGACTAACAGTTGAAAGTCGAGGTGGATCGACAACAGTCAAGGTCAAGGTGGATCGAAAACAATTCAAAGGTCAAGGTAGTCGACCAAGTAAAGTAAAATTTGAAGATATCAATGACAAGTCAACCAACAAGATGTCAAAGTGCGGGTGTGAGATGACCAACTAGAGACCAAATCAAGGTCAATTGGTATTCAACTAGTAATTCTACTTGGAGTCGACTATAACAAAATCTCAAGATTTGTAGGATTTGTAGCCTATGATCTGCATGGATATGTAATCGTTTTTGGGCATCAATTATTTAGGGTTTTTCCTATTGTAAATCTTATAAAGAAACATGTTGTAAGGTCGTAAAGACTAATGCAAACTATGCTAATGCATGAGTAAAGTAGGTTGTTGGTCATATAGATGTAATCTTTATTGGCTATAGGGTTGTTCTTGCGCAGGAAAGAGGGTATGATGTCAATTGTGTATTAGGTGTGAACCAAGTTTAGACATGTAACATTTTATTCATATTGAATAAGACAACAAGAGAGTAGAACTCTCAAGGAATGTTTCCCGATTTGGATTTCCGGGGTAAAATATCTATGTACTCTGTGATTGCTTTGTCATTTACATTCTTGATTAAATTCTTCTTCTCTTCTGCTAGGTTTAGTGTGTAAGTGTCTCTCATTTCTTGACGTATAATGTTTCACATCATATTATAATATGTCTAATTACAAAGCATGTTTCCTCAACCGTGGACACTTTCTTTTCTCATATGAACTATCACATTTACATAGCAACAAAATGCAATTTCCTTTAATGTCGTACCTAGTTTCCACCTTTTAAAAACTTTCGTCGGTGTATTTTTATGTAAGAATAGAAAGAACCAAATATACAAACATAAACTACACATTTTTTCATTTTGAAACATTTAAAAAGTCCAAATAGGATTTTGAAACATTTAAAAAGTCCAAATAGGTCTTTCCTCTCCCTACTAACCTTTGAAATTGGTTGTTATTTTGACTTTGGGATGTTATTTATGACATTATATTCTCAAAATGAACATCCTTAGTAATATCCCAATTAACAACTAAATAATTGTTTAACATGTGATATTTAATATTGAATGTTTTATATTGGTAATTATCACATGATAACATTTATGTGAAAGTACAAATATAGGTTATGTAAGGTCTCTCATGACACCCACCGAGTGCACACACACTTTGGTAAAACTTGGGGACGACTCAGGAAAGAAAACACAAGGGGCATGCAATCGATTAGATGAACGAAGACATGTGTGAGCAGGAGCACCTTGGGTGCATGATAGTGACGTGTGGCACCAAGGGGGCACACACCTTACTTGCATTGAAACGGTTGATGGAGACTTGGGCTACATTTGGGAAAGGACGGGGTGACTTGGGCGTGCGCTGAAGGAGTGGACCCGCCTAACTTGGAAACATGTGCACATTGGATAATTTGGATGACCCCATCATCACACCCACAAAGAGTCACATTGATCAACACAAAGAAAGGGGTGCACACCCAAGTATGGGGTGCGTCGGTCCAATAAATACAACAGTTGATGGGAACACAAGTTTGTTTTGGCGCATCGGGTTTGTGAAGGGGCACATCGGTTTGTTTGGGTGCGATGGTTCATGAAGGGATGTGACACACACAGAGGACACAAATGTTCGTGAAGGTGATGTTTGGAGTCCATATAAGAGAACAAGGGTGCCCAACGAAGGAAGGAAAGTGAGAAAGAGGGTGTAGATAGAAATTTCGGGGCAAAGTTCTAAGGTAAGGAAGAACTGAGATAGAGTTGTGAAGATGGAAGACAAGTAGCCAAAGGTGGGATGCACTAGGAGAGTTTGGGGAAGTATGAACGCAGGTATGTGGAAGGCATGCTATGAGGAAAAACCAAAGTTTGTGTTAACTTGGTGAATTTTGTGATAGAGAAGGGACAACAAGTCTATGGTAGGGAGCACCACAGGGGTTGTGGAAGTGGTTGTGACAGAGAGTCTTGGTGTGACAAATATGTGTATGAGTGTCTTGGTGAGGCGAGGCGAATTGTGTGACTCTTCCAAATTTGTAAACCAAGCCTATAGTGCTCACATTGTAACTATTTTGCAATAATAAGACTTGGCCAGGTGTTAGGATTGTTTTGTGCCACCTGCATTATTTTTGTGTGTGTCTATTGTTTGTTTCGCAAGTGTTCTCTTGGTTTCTGATGTTCTTGGATGTATTCTTAAATGACTAAGTGTTAAGTTGTTAACAATATTTTCTAAGTATACAAGTGAGTTACACATAGTTGGAGTGTGACTCCACTATAACCTAGAACCGAGTATGGGTATTATATAGGTGAAGAGGCATAGTCCACACGAAGTACTCTTGGAATTGTCAAGCAACCAAGTAAAAACCCTCCCAGTGTCGCATGCCCTTAGGAGGTGCATGATCGCAAGATCTAGGTAGGTATCCTGTGGGGTCATGACATGTGGTATCAGACTTGGTTTTGGTGAATAGGTTGGCTAACTCTTCAACACTATCTCAATGATAGGTGGTATAATAGAATATTTTTCTCTTCACCACTACTGCAGCCAAAAAAATGGTGGCGGGGCCCACTTGTTGAGAAGACATTATGGGAATAGACTTGGTGAAGGTTCAGTTAAGTGGATTGACCTATCGCAGAGACAATTTGGGCATAGACTTGGTTGTTTGGTTTGTGATAGAATTGAAGTGTCGAGTTGCAGACAAAATTTTGACTTGTGAATAGACCTATGCACACCCCTTGAGCAGACTAGGCGTATAGTTCTTAGGGTGAACCGAGCACTTGGGAAAGGTGAATGAATGAATGAATTGTCGTAGACCTGATCGTAGAATTTGAAGAAGTCTTGAGATGAATTCTTGGGTGACTTGGATGAACCCTTTACAAGTATAATGAAGATACTTGGAGGTCCATCCATGGTTGGGTTGTATTTATATGAAAGTGACACCGAGAAGGATCCCAAGACAGAAAGAATGAAGGATTGACTTGTTATCTTGGAAAGGAATATTGAGAAGATGACGAAAAAAATGTATCAGCATGGTGAGTAGGTTCAAAATATGGAGTCTGGGATAGGAAATATGAAGTATGGGTTTAATGAAGTTGTCCAGGAGTGCCAAGCAACTGCAAAATTTATTACGGACACCTTGATCGATGACCTTTAGGATAGACTCAAGAAAGTAGAGGATGCACTTGCCTCAGTCCCATAGAAGTTGAAGGACTAAGATGACACCATCACATTATTGAAATAATATTTGGCCAATGGATAGAGCTATTTTTTCATGTCGATGAGGATCACTATAAAGGAATTTGATCCATACGACAATACTTACAATGCCAAGTTTCTTGGAAACTTCTATTGGGACATTGAGCAATACCTGGAGCAATTGAACGAAATTTTAGACAAAGCCAAGGTGAATGCTACAGTGATGTTCTTGACAGGGAATGCTAAGCTCTGGTGGAGGAACCAGGTGGAGGACTTAGCAACTGGGAGAACCATTGAGAAGATTGAAAACTGGGCATAGATGAAGGCATCCTTGAAGCCATATTTTGGTCTCATAAACCAAGCGTGGATCACAATAAATCAATTTTTGGCTCTTAAGCACACTGGTAATATCCAAGCCTACATCAAGGACATTGGGCTCATGTAGGATATTAAAAACATTTTGAAAGAAGATATACTTTTCCATTTAATGAATGGTCTACGTCCATGGACGCAAATAGAGATGTGGTGCTAGAACGTGTAGACTCTTGCGATATCCATCATCACAACGGACAAACTGTTGGACTTTAGGGGTGAACCCAAGACAAGTCCTAGGAATAGTGAGGACACTTGTTGACCCATATATGTGTTAAGTCTCTCATAATTATGTCATTGTATATTTGACATAATTAGAAGATTTTTTGTTTTACTGCGGGTCTATAAGTCATTTTCATCCTTGTATGAAGTTTTGCCTTCTCCAAATTTCACCTTTGTATTATGTTTCATACATTATGTACCCATACTTAGATTATTTTTGTTCTCTCATGGGTTCACCACTTACCTATTTTCAAAGATCAAAGTTTTGTGGTCTTCAAAGTGCACCCTCTTATTCCACCATTCTCATTTTATACCAACAATTAGAATTTTCACCGCGGGTCAAAAGGAGTTCTTCATCTCGTTCTTTATCTATGTGACCTATAAGTTCGACCGATCCTTTATACCTAGTGTATTTTAAAAGTTTTACTACATTTGCAATTTTGCATGACTTAACCAAAATCTTGAAATTCCATCACGTATCTGTGAGTTCACATTGATATCATTTTTGAGTTGTGTTTACCCTCGATCCTAATTGAGTTCTCAAACTTAGTCGTTTTTACAATCTTTCACCGCAGGCCCCCGGGTTTGCAATTACTTTATTTTTTATTACACTTACCCTCAATTCTCTGCCACTCCATGGTAAATTCTCCTTTCATCTCATCTCATTATCCAATGAATATTCAATGCCAATCTTATGAAGATAACAAATACTTAAGTCTAAAAAGGTCGTGATTAACATTGTGGTTCTCAAAATTATCGTCCATTAATTCCAAGATCATTTTGCATTAACAATTCTTTGCACCAAGGGTTTTAAAGTACTGTATAGTAAATGGGATTACTTTGATAACAGTGTTTTGAAATAGGAATTTCAAAATAGTCTGCCAACTTCAGTTAGTATGAAAACCAAAAGGAGAGAGAAATTCTCTAGAGATACGCTCAATACTTTTGGACGAGAAGAAAAAAAATCCAATGGTCAATAGCCTACAAGTATTATTCGACATTGTCGCTACTAGAGAGAAATTCTAATCAGATTTGGATGTCTGGTATTGCTTCAACAGGTTGTCTCCCTGAAGTATTCGACTGCAAATAATAAGTTGCTTGGTGTATTGAGAAGTTCGATAAAAACTAACAGATAATTCAGCTTCTAGGTGAATCCCCAAATTCTTTAAGTCCTTATGTTTTTAGAAGAACTCTCAGACTTCCATAACCAAGGATTACATTTAAAGGAGACGAAGCTAAAGAGTTCTTAAAGGGGGGAAATGGTGGATTTAAGCTCTTGCAAGAATATGTTGAAGATCTGACCACAATGTCAGAGGACTTAACAATTATCCAGGTTAATTCGCTAAGGTATACTTACCGAGAAATGGTGTGTATTTTTGCTAGGGTTGTTGGAAAAGAATCAACTACTACAATCCTCAGTTGGCTCTGTACATATTATACTTCTCCATTCATGAAAAATCAGTGTTCAATTGGGTGAAGATTATTTCGAGTGAACTATCTTTTCAATTGTCAAATTTTAGAAAGAACAAGAAATTATATATATATATATATATATATATATCCTATTTAACCTTTGTTGTCACATATTATCATGTTTCTAAAGGACTGCATTTACCAAAACATATCAATTGCAAAATCGACCCAGTTCACACATGGTACCCTGCCTTATGGAAACATAAGGTTATGTACCATTTCTAAGAAGTATATAATTCATTTGTTTCTCCTTTCAAGAAGTTAATTTTTGGTTCAAGTACCTCAAGATTGTCCCTAGAAGCGGAAACTTTTTTGGACAAAAGAGGAAATTTTGAAGCTATGGAACAATTTAGTGTCATTTGAGTTTATTGCTCTAAAGAAAAACCATCATACCTTCCATACTATGTGTTAGATAACATTTTTGTAGAAATTTTTTACATACAATATAGATTTAGGGCTCATTTCTTCTTAGAAAAAAGAAAAAGGCAATTTATCCCTCTACCTTGGAAAATTGGAGAAATTGTGTTGAAAAACGTTACAGATATTGATGAATTTTTTGTTCAATTCGATAAATTTAACTTGAAGATAGAAGATGAAATCAAAGGGTTTGACCCTTTCCAGACATTTATGAATCACATGACTTCTGTGGGGTATAGTATTGCATTTGCAAATACCTTTTTATTTGAAGAAGAAGAAGGAGATAACCATAGTTTTCGAGATCTTCCCATTGAAAGGAATCAGGAAGATATTGAAATTGTGGTCAGTACCACTGAATCACATCGAAAAAATGGATGAGTTGTAAGTGAAATAACTAAATGGCCTACCAATGCTTCACAAAAAAGAATCTCATCAAAACAAAGAACCCAACCTATAGGTCAAGAATAGAAGAAATCCTCAATTGATAACTCTCATGATGGAGGTGACCCTAACCATCCCGGAGCAAGTCTGGAGCAACCTCATAAACTTCCAGTCACTAAGAGAAAAAGAAAAGTAAATTAGCAAGAGGAAAACGAGTTCTAACTTGAAGTTGAAATCGTCCTTGAAGACATGGATCTTGACACCAACATTGAAGATATAGAATTTCCCGATGAAGAGCAAAGAGTGCAAGAAAGTAGAGAAGTTGCAGCAGAATTGGTAACTCAAGAATCGATTTTATTTGAAGATGAATACATGACTCTGTACAACTCTTTGTTTGATAAAATTTCAAAGAAATTAGTATTTGAGAAATGCTCAAGGAAAGACAAGTTCAACACTTTTCTTAAATGGAGTTCTGCCACCAAAGCTTGTACAAATCCATGAAGCTACAAGTGAATATATCAAAATGTTTGTTGATGAGATGGAAAGTGAAAATTCTATTCTCAAGGATATAATTAAAGAATTGGATATTTCCTTAATGCCTCTGTCGATATTTGCAAGCCCAATCGCTACAATGCAGCCATGGAAGACTCTTGATAGAACACCAGAGTCTGGTTCAAAGTTAAGAGGGATATCAAGCTTAATTGTTGCATTTAGAAGGTACGTTGGTGAAAATGTAAAGAAAATAATGTATTTCATTCTTGAAGCATGGGAATTGGTGATCAACTTTGTTTCTTTGGGTTCCAAAATTACAAATATGAGGCAATACCTTCATGCAGATTTAGAAAATGATGAAGGGTTCTATAAAGATGTTGTTACTACATTTGTTTTAAAGGTTCTGGGTATGAGTGAACTAAAAATAAAGGAAGATGATTTACCATCCCCTACTCATATAAAACAATTAAAAGCATGATGAATTAAGATGATCAAGACCTTAAAAGAAATATTGCAATATTGTGACAGTTTGAGTATCAAAAAAGGAGATTCATATTTAAAATTGACTGAGTTAGACTTGGCAGGAACTACTAGGGAAGTTAAAAACCAAAAATTAATATTGAATTCTATTTTTATGACAAAATAACAATTTGAAGAACATCTTGATATATTAAAAGGTGTATCAACAAAAACATTTAATAGTTTGATCGAGTATACGGAGAAAGAACTGGAAAGTTGGTTAGTGAGTTGTGTTAATAAAAATGAATCTAATTTTCACCAACCTTCGATTGATTTATAGAATTGGACAGTACAATATTTGATATAACAGTAATACATGCGATAATTGTCGCGCATATGAGGGAATACATAGAAATCGGTTAAAGAAATATTTAATCTAAATAACTGAAGAAGATTAAGCAGAGGTTGTTGGTACTAGTCATGTAATTGCGACAAAGGAGAATACAAAAGGAACATCAACAAGAAAATAGCACAGAGAGAGGTCCATCACAATGAGTAAACTTATCACATCCTTCTCTATTATTTTCCTCTTCTCATTCAGAAATCATCCAGTTGTGTCTTGTCTTTTCTGACATACCTGATTTTTGATTTCTTCTCTACGTCTTATTTTCATGTTCAACGTTGTTCCACTCTTTCATTTTGTGGTCTATGGGAGCCCAAATCCCATTCCATTATGGGTGAATACATTTTTATTTTCAGACTATTAAAAACTTTTATTATTTTTTAAAATCCCAAAGAACTATTTTGGGGTTAAACTTTAATGATATCTTGAACTCTGAGTTTTGAGCATAAGATATTTAAAATTTGTCTAGCATATTCTTTCCTATTTTGAATGAAAAAACTATTTTAAAGTTATTTCAATTGTGGGCCTTTATCTTTATATCTCGTGAATATGCTTGAAATTATAATATTGTGATGGTTGTGAGAATCTTATTATTTTTCTTGTAACTGATATTTACTTATGTATAATATTTTTGCATATATTATATTTAATCTATGGAGATTCATGGTCCTCTTCCCAGGAATCCTTTTGTGAATGTATATTATTTCTCAATATGTAATATTTTTACATTTTCATTCAGTGATAAAGATTGGGGTTTGTTATTTAGCATTCTCCTATTTGAATATTTTCAGTCCGAAAATATTCAAGATTTATCTTCAATAAAATATAGAGGAGTACCACCTCTATAAAAATGCAGGGGGATATTTTTATCCTCATGAGGTTTTTGTTTGGACCATAACAGATCTAAACATCAACAACACCCAAGGTGAGAAGTAGCGGCAAGGGATGGTGATGTAGAGCCCCACCCACTCTTGGGGCCTGATCGACCTCTCGGTCTTAGGATCATTCACTTTGGGATTTGAATCAGCTCACGGGATCTTTCTAAGCCCTCAAATTCACTACATAGTCCTTAAATTCTCTTACCCGAATGCAAAATATGCCTTTCAGGGGTCCCCGAACACGAGAAAAGCCTACCTAGGAACCGTGGGATAATCCTCAAGAATTTGGGACTTTGGAGCTATCCCACTTCGGGAACCTCAACAGAAAAAATTTCCAATCCCTCCGAACACCTTATTAATGGAGCGTCGAACCATAACAGAGATTGATGGCTCAAAGCATTTGCACAAATCTACAACTGGGATGGAGTTTGGGAGTTCAGGCTTCGGTAAGTCCCTCCACTCCAACCTATAATTCTCATGGACATTCGAACTCCAAAGTTGATCGGACGACTGCAGATCTTCCTTCAAATCAATGGCTTACACCCCACTTCGCGATTTCGGGCCTTGGGGGGTTTTGAAGTGCAACACCACACTTATGTTGGAGCGTTGGACCGGAGAACACACACAAAGCAGAAAATCAATGGTCCACGCCCTCTTGTTGCTCAATGACCACAATTCACTCCAGGATTTCAGGCTTCAGGAGTCTCGGGTGTCCAACACTATAAAACCTTTGAAGTGTCAGACTTGCAAACTCACGGAGGACTCGAATCAATGGCTACCACATTTTGACAGCTAGACAGTCCAGATATGTTTTGAACTTCGGCGGTTCGGGTGTATGTGCAGTGCGAATTATTCTGCCTCCTGAATGAAGAAGTATTGAAGGACTGCTCCTTCCTCCACATGTCCCCCCTCTAACCGATGACTAGGATGATCTTCGAGCTTCAGAGCTTCAGAGGGATCGAACACTTCTTCCCTGTATTCTCCCAGACTTCTAGTCTTCCAGAGTCTACGATATACTAACGCGTGTCCTTGGAATTGGACGATCGCGATTTGCTCCAGCCTTCAGGGATCCTGACCCACGCAACAAAACTTCAATCTTCCCCCGAAGTGTCTATCCTTCAGAGTGCAAGATCTCCTGCCAAGTGTATGTTGTAGCCAGGGATGATTTTAAGGATGGAAATTTATTTTAAAGTGTAGAAACCTTACCGAATCTTACTAATCCTTCATATGCCAACTATAAATGTTTGGGGATAATTTTGTAAAAATATTCAAATTTCTAAGGATTTTATATAGATTTTATAAAATTTTGGCAATTTTCAAGGTAAAATTGTTTTATCCTATAGAATTTGGGCAAATCAATTTTATAATAGCAAATTGTTTTTTGGGAAAAACCATGGAGAATTAGCCCAGGAGCGAAATTTAGCATGGTCAATATTTCCTTTGCTCTTCAAAGTGGGGATGATTTTAAGGATGGAAATTTATTTTAAAATGTAGAAACCTTGGCGAATATTACTAATCCTTCATATGCCAACTATAAATGATTGGCGATATTTTTGTAAAAATATTCAAATTTCTAAGGATTTTATATAGTTTTTATA
>ML777988.1:1423857-1457010 GCA_009831015.1 Picea engelmannii | reverse complement strand
ATTTTTGTAAAAATATTCAAATTTCTAAGGATTTTATATAGTTTTTATAAAATTTTGGCGATTTTTAAGGTAAAATAATTTTATCCTATAGAATTTGGGTGAATCATTTTTAAAATAGCGAATCTCATTTTTGGAAAAACCATATAAAATTATCCCATGAGCAAAATTTAGCCCCTAAAATCATCCATGCTTCGGAGCTTCAAAAGATTTTCAAACTCCCACTGCAATGCCCCATTCCTTCTGAAGTGGTGGTTTCCCAAACACATGGATCTACTGACATGTGTCCTTTCAGAGATCAACGTTCTGGACTAAGTTCCAGACTTCATAACTTCAGGAGTTCCACGTCCTTTGCACTCCAAGTATGAAATCCTTCGAATACGCGAAGTCCGAAGGAATTTTGGGATTTAGCACCGTCTCTACTTCTCCAAATCTAACGGTCGTGGAAGATCCCAACTCTTCCTGAATGGATCTCGTCCATTTGAATTCTATATAGTAAAACTCCTTCCCTTTCAAGGGATTCTGGTCGCTAATCTTCCTGATCTTGACCGCACGGGTTGATTCAAACCTCGAATGCCTCCTCTGAACACTTAAAAGCTTCCAGACTTAGGAATTTTCCCAAGTCCCTCTTGCGTAACTATTGTACTCCATGTCTCATCTTAGCTTTTGTTCCTCAAGGTTTTAGACCTCTGGCACACTCCTTGCGTCCTTTGAACCTTTGAAATATTTTGGGACTTAGAGATTTTTAAAAAAACATCCTCACACACTCCTTGTGCTCGTCCCCTCTCTGTGACTGCTTCAACACTTGAACTGAGTATTTCCCCGATGCACTTCTTGCAAAGGTCTTCTATAGACTTTTCTCTCACTGAGAAACTGTGCACTCCTTCTGCTTCCCTTACAAAGTTTCATGCTACCTCTTCTAAGTTTCTGAGTCAATCTTGACTCGGCCTTTGGACTCCTTGCGATAACTATGCACTCCTTGCACCAGAATTCTCAGAAGATAAAACAAATGAAACTTATAGTAACATTAAGAGTTTACACATCTAACTGTGAAATGCATTTTCAAGCACATAAAACAAATAAAACATATAACATGACATTCACTCCATAAAACTTAAAAATAAGTAACACCATATATTTGGAAGCAAACCTTCTCTGTTATATTCATTCAGAAAAAATATATATATATACATGGATTCATATAGTCCTCCATTGTTCTCTTCAATAACTTCCTACACTTGTCTTCAACAACTCTCTAAGATAATTATCAACAACTTCATTTGGGCACAAAATACATATAATTATACATGGAGTGGCTTCTCGAGCCTTCCTATTGACTTCCTTAGTGCTATCATGTCACAATTTAAACACCTATCTACTAAGGTTTATTACAATAAATGGCCATTACACTCAGATATGAGTTGATGCTCCATATATGTACAATCCTTTAGAAATTAAATAAAATACGATCTCATATGATCGTTTACAATGGATCTATCCTCAAAATATTTAAAATGGATTTAATTACAAGGATTTCAAAAATTTTAAGATGATGCGCCCTCCTTTGGAATTTAAAATTGATTTGAAATGTGCGCGTTGGGTGTTGATTTGTCCTCCACTCAGCCTCTTCAATACTGATGAAAATTATCATGCATCATACTCCTCGACTGAGAAAATCATGAGCTCATGCTCATGGACATGTTGTTGCTATAGTTGAAGTCCTTCTGGGTCCCAAACCTTAACTTGGAATTGTCACCTTGCTTCTTTCCCTTGTTGTTGTTTCTGTTGTTGTTCATGTTCTCTTGTTGTTGTAGGATTTTCTTCTGGTCTCCAAATCACACATTCCAGGGATTCACATAATTTACCACTGCATTCTTCTCTAGTCTCCTCGACTGATATTTATATCAACCCTCTCAACTCCATATGCTCCTTGTCCATCTCATCCTTTGATAGGTTCTTTCTCTATAACTCTCTCTCACTCTCCTGATAATCACTTCATTGCAGGTTTCTACTATTGCTACCCATTGGTTTCTCATCCTTATCCTTTTTTTCTTCGGGACTTTTACTTTCCTGAAGGTTCCCTTTACTATTCTTCATGATTGCATCCCTCTGGAAATCTTCTTCTACTTTTGGATGGTTTAACCATTCTTCTAGCATCTCTAATTCCTTCTCCCATTGAATGAGTGTTGAATCTGAATGCTCCTCTGGGACATTTATCTGGCCCACAACTATGCATGTTTATTTTTCCTTTTCTTCTCCTTGAATAGAGCTTGGATTTTGTCCATTCTCCTTCTCTTTGATAGTCTCCAATGACCATCTTTATGTTGCACCTGCTACCACACACAAACTTTTAGCTTCAAAAACCTATGGTTCCTTAGTCTCTTCCTAGGATGTCTTCTGCACCAATTCCACACAAGTATGGGCATATGTAAAATTAATTTCAAGAGATATATTGATCTCTCCTATCCTTAGACTACAATACTGGGGATCTTATTCTTCCTTCAAAGGTTCCTTCCCACTCATGAGAAGTATACTTGACCTAGATTCTTCCTTCACTTCCTTATATTCTATTAGCAACAAAATATGCACATGACCATTCTTTTCAAGGGTGTAAGTATTTTTTCTCCCATCATGTATGACATTTCTTTCATATTTCCATGGTCTCCCCAACAAAACATGACAAAAGTCCATGGGTATGACATCACACAGACTTTCATCTCTATATCCACCAATCTTAAATTCGACCTTACACTGTCAACTTACCATGACTTGGTGCCCCTTTTGCAACCACGATACCTTGTATGGGCTCAAATGTGTAGTTGTCTCCAGCTCCATCTTTTCCACCATTTCTATGGATACCATATTATCAGTACTTCCATTGTCTATAAGCACCTTGCATACTCTGTCCTTGGTCTTGCAAGCAGTCCTAAACAGATTGTTTCTCTGAACGGGCTCTTCCACCTCTTTCTTTGGTTTTAAGAGAACCTTCCTCATCATGAGGTATTTTCCATCGTTTGTTGCTTCTACCTACACATTCCACCTTTGAGCTTCATAAATGTGAGCTCCTTTGGCTCCGATATTCTTTCTCTTAGGACATTCCCAAGACATATGGCCTATCTTTCCACATGCATAGAATTTTACTTCTCCACCTCTGTCTCTTCCTCTTCCCTTGGGGAAAGAGTTTCTGCCACCATATTTTCACCCCTATATATTTCTCCTCTAGTCACCTAGTTGTCAAAGCTACCAACTTCTTCTCCTTACTTTTGGAACTTCTCCCTGGCGGTTCCTTCTCTTTGGTCGGGATTCTTTCCTCTAGTCCTTTGGCTTTGTTTTCTGGTCAACTTCTCCTCTACTTTCAAGGCCACCTGATAAACATCCTCCATGGTATTCATTTTCATCATGTTTATTTTATCTTGTATCTCATACCTCAGGCCATTAATATACCTCACAACTTTCTCTTGATCGCTCTCCCTATGTTCTGCTCTAATGTTCAGCCTGTAAAATTCATAAGTATACTCCTTCACTGAAAAGCCCTTCTGTCTCAAGTTATACAATCTCCTAAATAGATTGATATAATAATATTTGGGTATGAACTTATCTTTTAACTTAGCTACCATTTTGTCCCAGATTTTTGTTTTCTTCTTACCTTTGCGTCTTATGTCGGCTTGTAGTTCATACCACCATAGCGTTGCATGTCCCTTTAGTTTGGTAATAGCATGCTTCACCTTCTTTTCATCATCGATCTCTTCATAATTGAAGTACTTTTCTAAGGCCATTATCCAATCCAACAACTCCTCAACATCCAAGTTGCCTTCATACATTGGGACTTCTATTTTTTCTCTAGCCCCCATTTTTACAACATCTCTCAACAAGCGTTCCTTTGCGACATCTTCTACTACAACTCCTTCTACTTCCATTTCCTCACTCTTGGCCTCCCCGATGTCACCAGCAACAGGTTCTCTCCTATGCATTGTCTCCATGGCATCCAATCTCACACGGAGTTGCCTCATTCCTTCTTCTATGGCTAGATTTGCTACAGGTTTTTCCCTGCGTCTTCTTGGTGGCATGATTCCAAGTTGTCTTCTTCTCTTATAAATCTTATTTTGGCCTCTGACACCACTTGATGCAAACCCCCACCCAATCTTGGGGCCTTCTCTACCTCCTTGTCTAAGGATAGTTCACTTCGGGAGCTGAATCATCTCACAAGCTCTTTCTGAGCCCTCAAATTCACTACACAGGCCTTAAATTCTCTTACCCAAATGCAAAATCCACCTTTCAGGGGTCCCCGAACACGAGCAAATCCTACCTGGGAACCGTGGGCCAAAACCATGGCCTAATCCTCAAGTCTTCAAAGAATTAGGGACTTTGGAGCTATCCCACTTTGGGAACCTCAACAAAACAAATCTCTAATCCCTTTGAACACCTTATTAACGGAGCGTCGAACCACAACAGGGATTGACGACTCACAACATCTGCACAAATATGGGACTGGGATGGAGATTAGGATTTGGTAAGTATGTCTTATCCAACCTACAATTCTCTCGAAGATTCAAACTCCAAAGTAGATCATACGGCTCTGAATCTTCCTTCAAATCAATGTATTACACCCCACTTCGTGATTTCTAGCTTTGGGGGGTTTCAAAGCGCAACACCACACTTCTAGTGAAGCGTCAAACCGACGAACACACACACAACAGATAATCAATGATCCACACCCTCTCATCGATCAACGACCATGATTCACTATGGGATTCTGGGCTTCAGAAGTCCCGGGTGTCCAACACTATAAAACCTCCAGAGTGTCGGACTTGAAAACTCACGGAGGACTCAGATCAATGGCTACCACATTCCAACAGTTGGATGGTCCAAATTTGTTTCAAAATTTGGGGGTCCAGGTGTATGTGCAATTCGAATTCTTCTGCCTCCTGAACGACGAAGTGTTGAAGGAGTGCTCCTTCCTCCACATGTCCCCCTTCTAACTGATGACAAGGATCAACTCTGGGCTTCGAAGCTTCAGAGGGATTGAACACTTCTTCCCTTTGTTCTCCCAAAATTCTAATCTTATGAAGTTTGTGATCTACTGACACGTGTCCTTGGAATTGGATGGTTGTGATTTTCTCCAGCCTTTGTCGATCCTAACCCACGCAACAAAACTTCAATCTTCCATCGAAGTTTATATCATCCAGAGTGCAGTATCTCCTGCCACATGTCCATTTTAGCCAACGGTCAATATCTCCTCTGCTCTTCAGAGATTTGGAATATTTTCAAACTCTCACTACAATGCCCCCTTCCTTCTAGAGTGTCGGTCTCTCGGACACACGGATCTGTTGACATGTGTCCTTTCAAAGATCTATGGTCTGGACTAAGTTCCAGACTTTAGAACTCCAGGATTTGCACCACCTTTGCACTCCAAGTATGAAATCCTGTGAATAAACGACGTCTGAATGACTTTCTAGATTTAGCGCCCTCACTACTTCATGAGATATGATGGTCGTGGATGATCCCGACTCTTCCCAAATGGATCTCGTCCGTTCAACTTATATATAGTAAAAATCCTTCCATTTCAAGGGATTATGGTCGCTAATATTCCTGATCTTGACCACATGGGTTGATTCAAACCTCGAATTCCTCCTCTAAACACTTCAAATATTTCAGACTTCGGAGTTTTTCCAAGTCCCTCTTGTATAACTCTTGTACTCATTGTCTCTTCTAAGATTTTGTTCCTTGAGGTTTTAGACCTCTGGCACACTCCTTGCATCCTTTGAACCTATGAAATATTTTGGGACTTAGATATTTTTACAAAAACCTCCTCACACACTCCTTGCACTCGTCCTCTTTCTATGACTACTTCAACACTTCAACTGAGTGGTTTCTTGACGTGCGCCTTACACGGGTCTTCTCCAGACTTTTCTCTCCACTGAGAACTTTTCACTCCTTGCACTTCCCTTACAAAGTTTTGCGCTACCTCTTCTAAGTTTCTGAGTCAATATTGACTCAGCCTTCGCACTCCTTGCACCAAAACTCTCAGAAGAGAAAACAAATGAAACTTATAGTAACATTAACAGTTTACACATCTAACTGTGAAATGCATTCTCAAGCACATAAAACAAATAAAAAACATGGCATTCACTCCATAAAACTCAGAAACAAGTAACACCATATATTTGGAAGAAAACCTTCAATGTTATATATATATATATATATATATATATATATATATATGGATTCATACAATCCTCCATTGTTCTCTTCAATAGCTTCCTACATTGATCTTCAACAACTCTCTAAGATAATGATCAGTAGCCTCATTTGGGCAAAAAATACATATACTTATACATGGAGTGGCTTCTCGAGCCTTCCTACTGACTACCTTAGTGCTATCATGTCACAATTAAAACACATATCTACTAAGGCTTATTACAATAAATGGCCATTACACTCAGATACGAGTTGATGCTCCATATTTGTACAATCCTTCAGGAATTAAATAAAATACGATCTTCTATGATTGTTTACAATGGATATAGCGTCAAAACATTTTAAAGGGATTTAATTACAAGGATTTAAAATTTTTTAAGATGATGTGCCCTCCTTTGGAATTTAAAACTGATCTGAAACATGCGTGTTGGGTGCTGAGTTGTCCTCCACTCAACCTCTTCAAGACTGATGATGACACTCCTGCATCAGAAGGGGAAGAGGAAGGACAAAGGAAATACGAAGACGTTCAAGGGAAGTGAGGATAATTCCAAGAAAATGGACATAGCAAAAGGGAAGAAGTTTATTTCATGTTGGATTTGTACCAAGGAACATTATGGAAAGAATTGTCCCTTGAAACATAAGTTGAATTCTTTGGAGAAGGAAGACAACCCATTTTTTTGGGTCTTGTAGGTATTGAATGTTGTGATGGAAGGTGAATCCATGGAGATCCAAGAGAAAGATGAGACAAAACATTTCTATATGCAAGTCGAACTCAATGAAAAGTAAGTGATGGCCATGGTGGATCATGGGGCAACTCATAACTTATTTAGGGAGGATATGGTGTGGAGGCTTGGGCTATAACTTGAACCAACGTAGACAACCTTCAAGGAATTCAATGAAGATGTAGAGAGGGTCATTGGTGTAGCCAAGGATGTCTCGTTGAAACTTGGTGACTAGTGCAGAAGTACAAGTTTCACCATTTTTCCTATGGACGATTTCAAAGTTTTGTTGGGACGAGAGTTCATGAGGAAAAAAAAGGAAACACGTATTCCTCACATGAACAGTTTGGCAATTTTCTTAGGACATACTCCATTTTTTATTCCGACCATAAGGAGGAAGGAAGGGGTATGGGGATGTCCTCCTTATGGATGGTTGTTGTAGACAACTAGAGTAGACAGCCTTGTGGGGGAAAACTTGGAAAATGTGGGGTGATGTTTGGACAACCTAACGTAGAGAATGAAAAGAGACTTGTTTCGATGGAATAGAGGATTTTTTATGTTGAAGACATAGTTGGAGATCTAGCTAAGACAGTGGATGTCTTGGCTAATTTATGTTTGAAGCTTGATGAATTCTAATGAAGATTGGAGGAATTCATAGAGACGAGTATGTCAGAGAATTTCATTGAACAATATTAGAGACCATTTGTGTACCAAGAGGATGTGAGGGAGACACAACAACATTGGTGGAGGAGAACCAAGGAAGAGGTCGATTCCTCCTCTAGTGAACTTGGGCATGGTGAATGGTTGTATGACCCCGAGTTAGAATGACTCATGGAGGAGTGTGAAGGAAGATTTGGTTCAAGTGTACCATTGCTTATGAATATAATGCAAAAGTATAGTGACTCTTTGTCGATCTCATTAGACATATTGGAGATGAGGGAGATGTTCCAACCAACCATAATCCTTCACATTCAAACTATACAATAGCACATTGGTTCACTGTCTCGGTGGGGGACAATGAGGCCTTTGGGGTGCCTTGGTAAAGTATGTTGGGAACATTGTTGGGTGACTTGACATTGGGGGAAATGAGGAGTTGTGAATGTGATGAGTTTGTGGATAGAAAATGGTGTTTGAATGTGAAGATTTGAGTTCTTGAGATAGAGGCATGACGATTGGACTAGCTACCCAATCAACCAAATTCACAAGGTGATCCAATGCATGGAAGCATGAGCAAACAAACCTAAGTATGGAAGCAATAGTAATTCAGTGAGGTGTGACACTTCGTAAAATCATGTAACATCCTAACGAGAGTTTTCCTTGATGACAATAGTTGAGGAGACAATAGTTGTTGATTGGTGACGAGATTCGGAGATGGGACAGAGGCACCATGGATATCGACAGATGTTGTTGAGGATAGCAACAACTTGGAGTGGGGGAGGATGTAAGGTCTCCCCTGACACCCACTAAGTGTGTGCACTCTTTGGGAAGACTTGGGGACGAGTAGGGAAAGAGAACATAATGGGCATGCGATCTGTTGGATGAAAGAAGACATGTGGACTTGGGTTGCATTTGGGAAAGGACGGGGTGACTTGGGCACATGCCCAAGGAGTGGAACCACCTACCCTTGGAAACATGGGAACGTTGGAGAGGTTGGATGACCCCACCAGTGCACCCATAGAGAGTCACGTCGATCAACACAAGAAAACTCACAAGGCAATGGGTGTGTCAGTCCAAGAGATGTGATAGTTGATGGGTGCACAAGTTCGTTTGGGTGCATCAGGTCCACGAAGGGGAGTGTCGGTTTGTTTCAGCATGATGGTTCACGAAGGGTCGTGACACACCCAAAGGATGAGATGGTTCATGAAGATGATGTTTGGAGTCCATATAAAATCACAAGGGCACATGATGCAGGAGCATCGCCAACAAAGCACGAGTGTGGAAGACAGTTGGGCGCACTAGCACATTTTTTGAAAAGTTTTGAATTTCAAAGATCAGTGTATTAATGTAATATCTGACAAAACATTTTGAGTTATGAACATATCTAATGATCAGAGGCTGAGCCATCTCATAAGATCAATGGGGAATGCTTTTTGTTTTATGAATCAAATCACAGTACAGATATGGAGCTTGCGCTCTTATCTGTCTGACTCGATATTCATTGTAATAAATGTTAAGTAGTTGATAGCATTTAATTCCTATAAGATAGCGTAGAGTAGTTGGAGGGAAAGGCTCGAAGAGCACCTCTTTGTATAAAGATTTTTAATATTGCCCAGTGGTGGTTGTTGATGGTTGTTGTTGGAAGGTTGTTGATAAAAGATAGTCGATTAACAGTGCATATGTAGGAGTAGTGAAGAAAAATATACAAAATAATGTAAGTTTCAGTTGGATGAATATAACATAGATATATTGTCCCGAATGTGTGTTGTTATGTGTCTATTTGAATGAGTGAATGCAGGCTTCTGTTATTTTTCAATCCTTTTTTATTTCTTGTTCTTGAATCCATGACTGCACTTGCATTGTTGAATGTGTGATTCATTGTGAAGAGTGAATAAGTTTCAATTGTTTCTCTTCATTGAGTGAGTGCAAGGTGTGCATAGTGTTCGCAAGGAGTGCGTGACTGAGTCTATTTCGACTCGAAAGCTCATGAGAGTTAGCATGAAACTTATGTGTGCAAGGAGTGCGTGACAGATTTTTCAGACTCAAAAGATTAGGAGGAATAACATGATTTCAATCACAAGACACAGAAAGTGATTGGAGAATAGTCACAAGGAGAGCGAATCCATCCACAAGGAGAGGTTAAGTTGTGGATGAAAATCTATTACAAAGTTCACACAGATCAAGAATTCGACTAAGTGTCAAATAGATTGTTCAAGGGAACAAAGAAAATCGAAGAAGTAAATCTCAGGAGAGAGAGAGGCAAAAATTCTTCAAAGGAGAGAAGTCCATGAAGTCCCAATCCAAGATAGTGGACAACATTCGTTCCCAAGGGAGACAAATGATTCCAAATCATCAGATATGATAAATTTATGAGGAGCATAGCCATGGAGCATTTCAAAACTTCAGAATTTGGCAAGTTTGAAGAGTTGACAAAAACAGAGTCGCGAAGTCCTAAGTCGTGATCCAATCTCAGGCGTTGATCGCGCGAGGAGTACATGGTAGTAGATTAAGGAATTTGGGAATCGGAAGACCGAAAGTTTGAAGCAAAGAGACTTAGAGTTTCACAAAGTCATGAAACCCGAACCATAGTGGGGCCGACGAATCTGAGGAGACACGTGGCGAGAGTTCGGAGATTCAGAACATTGCATTTTGGAAAGAAGAGAAGGGAGAGTTCGGGATATCCGCGAAGCCCGAATTGAGAAGGGATAGACCCGCGGTCATAGCCATGTTCACTAGGAGGAAAAGGAGGCCAAAAGAGTCACTTTGACTCAGTATTTTAACAATCCAAGACTGGGAGGTCAAGCAACCCTATGGAGGGAAGGGGGTTTGCGTCATAAGTGGTATCAGAGCAAGTACAAAATTGACTTCTGTAGGGAGAGGAGTAAGCCGATATTAGAAGGAGAGGTATTAGAAGCGTCAGCACAATGCCTCCTAGAAGACCTGTTGAGCCACCTGTAGCCAATAGATCTATGGAAAGGGAGATGAGAGAATTATGTGTGAGGATGGATGCCATGGAGACAACATAAAGGAGGGTGCCTAATGTTGGAGATGTCAGCGAGGCAGAAATCGAAGAAGTTGAAGTTAAAGGAGCAGTAGCTGAAGATGTTGCGGAAGAACGCCTCTTAAGAGTGGTTGTCAAATTGGGAGCCAGAGCGAAGATTGACATCCCTATGTATGAAGAAAATTTAGACACAGAAGAGATGCTTGATTGGATACAAGAAATGAAAAAGTATTTCGACTATGAGGATGTCAAAGAGCAGAAAAAGGTAAGACATGATGTCACTAGGTTGAAAGGACATGCATCACTGTGGTGGGATGAACTACAGGCTGACAGGAGGAGCAAGGGTAAACAAAATTTCAAGAGTTGGGATCCAATGGTAGCTAAGCTTAAGGAAAAATTCATACCCAATGATTACCAGAAAAGTCTGTTCAGGAGGATGAAAAACCTGAGACATAGAGGATTGACTATGAAGGAGTACACAAAGGAGTTAGACAAGTTGAACATTAGAGCTGGAGAGAGAGAGAGAGAGAGAGAGAGAGAGAGAGAGAGTTGCTAGATACATTAATGGCCTGAGATATGATATCTAGGATGAAATCAGCATGGAGACAGTCAGGACAATAGAGAACATGTATCAAATGGTGTTGAAGGTAGAAGAGAAGTTGGCCAGGAAGCAGAGTCAACAAAACAGAGGCCAAAGCTTGAACAAAGGAAAAGGAGTTTCCCAGGATAAAGCACAGAAGCCCAAGGATGAGGCGGAGAAACCACATAGTCACTCTGAGAGAGTAGGAAGTTACTGAGGAAGACATGGTGGTGGTAGAAGTTCTTTACCCAGAGGAAGAGGAAGAGGCAAAGGAGGATAAGTAAGGTGTTATGCCTGTGGAAAAACATGACACATGTCTTGGGATTGTCCCGAGAGGAAGAAAGGAGCTGAAGCTCACATTTTAGAAGCGCAGAAATGAGATGTTGAGGCAGAAGGTGGAGAGGATGGGAGATCCTTGATGATGAAGAAGGTTCTTTTGAGGCAAGAGCCAGAGACTGAAAATCCTGCGCAAAGAAACAATTTGTTCATAGCATCTTGCAAAATGAAGGACAAAGTTTGCAAGGTGATAATTGACAGTGGGAGCACTAACAACTTAGTAACCAAGGAGATGGTGGAGAAGCTATAGCTAAAGACAATTGCACATTCGATGACGTATAAGGTCTCATGGTTGCAGAAAGGTCATCGGGTAACAGTCACTCAACAATGCCTGGTTGAATTTAAAATAGGAGGATATAGGGATGAGATTCTATGTGACATGATTCATATGTATGTATGTCATGTATTGTTGGGAATGCCATGGCAGTATGACAAGAATTTTATTCATGATGGGAGGAGGAATACATACACCTTAGAGAAGAATGGAAGTACACACATGTTGCTACTAATTGAAGAAAAGAAGGCGAAGGATGAAGCTAGCACAATCATACTTCTCATGAGCAGGAAGGAATTCTTGAATGAAGTAAAGAAGGAACAAGAGATGTAGTTTGTTGTAGTGAGGAAGCCGAAAGTTATCCTTACCAGTACTTCAATGGAATACTTTCCTAAGGAAGTTCAGGAACTGCTAGAGAATTTTGTTGATATTGTAGTGTATGAGTTTCCAAACTCATTGCCGCCTATCAGGAGTATCAACCATCACATTGACTTGATACTAGGAGCAAGCCTGTTGAACAAAGCAACATACAGGTTGACACCTTAGAAGAATGAGGAGGTGAAAAGACAAGTCCAGGATCTGTTAGACAAAGGATTGGTCAGAGAGAGCTTGAGTCCATGTGCAGTGCCAACTATAGTGAGCCCAAAGAAGGATGGTGGATGGAGAATGTGTACGGATTCGAGAGCCATAAACAAAATCACCATCAAATACAGATTTCCATTGCCAAGGATGGATGATTTGATGGATTGCATGAGTGGGGATAACTATTTTTCAAAAATAGATTTGAAAAGAGGATATCACTAGATAAGAATGAGGGAATGTGATGGGTGGAAGACAACATTCAAGATGAATGAGGGGTTGTATGAATGGCTTGTTATGTTGTTTGGACTAACAAATGCCTCGAGTACTTTTATGAGGCTGATGAATGAAGTGTTGAAAGATTTCATTGGCAAATTTGTCATTGTATATCTGGATGATATACTGTTATTTAGCAAGACTAAGGAGGAACACTTGAGACATTTAACATTGGTGATGAGGAGGTTGCAACAAGAGAAGTTGTTGATTAATTTGAAAAATTCCTCTTTCATGAAAACAAAACTCATATATTTGGGTTTTGTGATTTCTTCAAACAAGTTGAAGATGGATACCGAAAAGGTGAAAGAAATCAGAGAATGGTCGTCGCTGAAGAACATCTTTGAGGTAAGAAGATTCCATGGATTAGCAAGTTTCTATTGAAAGTTCATCATAAATTTTAGTGGGATTAGTGCTCAGATGATGGATATAGTGAAGAAAAGACACAAATCTTTTAAATGGACAGAAGAGGCTGAGAAGAGCTTCAACATTTTGAAGGAGAAAATAACTAAACAGCTGATTCTGGTTTTATCAGATTTTGGAAAGACATTTCAGGTAAGATGCAATCCAAGTGGAGTTGCAATTGGAGAGGTATTAAGTCAAGACAACAAACCTATTGAATATTTCAGCGAGAAGCTAAATGAAGATAAAAAGAAGTACTCCACATATGACAAGGAGTTTTATGGCATAATTCAAGCCTTGAAAAAGTGGAGACACTATCTTGTATGGAAGGAGTTCATTTTGTATAGCGATAATCACACTTTGTAATTCATAACCAGACAAGAGAAGTTAAACCAGAGACATGCTAAGTGGATAGATTTTATGCAAAATTTTACCTTTGTCATTAAACATATTTATGGAAATCCTAACAAGGTTGTTGATGCATTGAGTAGAAGAATTTTGATTCTACAAGAATTTCAAGTCAAGACCTTGGGGTTTGACGACCTTAAGGAAATGTACCACAGTGATCCAGATTTTGGAGAGGCATATGAAGCGTGTGCAAATCATGTACTCATAGATAGAAGCCAATGGGCCGAATATCTGATTTAGGATGGGTTGTTGTTCAAAGGATGTCAGTTGTGCATACCAAGATGCTTGATGAGGGATAATTTGTTGAAGGAAAAGCATAGTGGAGGTCTAGACGGACATTTCGGCCATGAAAAAAAATTTGCCCAATTAAATGGTTCATATTATTGGCCAAGTATGACAGCGGAGGTGAAGAAATTTGTGAACAATTGCAAGATTTGTTAGTATGCCAATGGGAAGAAACAGAACACCGGATTGTATCAACCATTGCATATTCCAAAGAGGCCTTGGGATGCAATAAGCATGGATTTTGTGTTTCTATTGCCAAGAACACAAAGAGGAAGTGATTCCATATTTGTGGTAGTGGATAAGTTTTCGAAGATGGCACACTTTATTCCATGCCAAAAGACCAGTGATGCAATGCATCTTGCAAATTTGTTTTTCAAGGAGGTTGTGAGAATCCATGGATTTCCCGGGAGTATAGTTTCAGACAGGGATACCAAATTTGTTGGTCATTTCTGGAGGATGTTGTGGAAAAAGTTGGGGACGGAGCTATCTTTTAGTTCTGCATATCATCCGCAAACGGATGGACAGACCAAAGTGGTGAATAGAATCTTAGGAGATTTGATTAGGAGTTTGTTCACTGAACATAATAGTTAGTGGGATCAGATTCTAGCACAATCTGAGTTTGCATATAATGACTCAGTGAACAGGAGCACGGGGAAAAGTCCATTTCAAATCATGTATGGAATGAATCATAGAGGAGTGTCAGAATTAAGAGATCTGAAGCAGAGGGAATTTAGGAGTGTGGGAGCTGAAGACTTCGTTGTAGATATGCAGGAACTTCACAATCAGATCAAGGAGCAGTTGGAGAAGAGTAGTCGTGAATACAAGCACAGAGTTGATCAACATAGGAGGAATCTTGAATTCAAGGTTGGAGATCAAGTCCTAGCTCATCTGAGAAAAGAGAGATTCCCAAGGGGAACATACAATAAAATAAAGTTGAAAAAGATAGGACCATGTAAAATCCTGAGGAGATTTGGTGAGAATGCCAATGAATTAGAGTTGCCAGATGATGTGGGTTTATCGCCCATATTCAACATTACAGACCTGTATCCGTACAAGGAAGATAGAATCGAAGGATCAGAAGATCAAAGAAAGATCTAGTGGGAGAAACATATGCCTGTAGTGGAGAAGCTGTAGATAGAAAAGATCATAGATCAACGAGTTGGTAAGAATACCAGAAGGAAAACGTATTTTGAATACTTGGTGAAGTGGGAAGGACGACCAGTAGAAGATTCTAGTTGGGTCGGTGAAGCAGAGATCCAGAAGCATGGAATATTAGTGCAGGAGCTCATGGACAGGAGTCCATGAATTTTTCATCCAAGGGAGTATGATGCAGGAGCATCTCCAGCAAAGCACGAGCATGGAAGATAGCTGGGCGCACTAGCACATATTTTGAAATGTTTTGAATTTCAAAGATCAGTGTATTAATGTAATATCTGACAAAACTTTTTGAGTTATGAACATATTTAATGATCGGAGGCTGAGCCATCGCATAAGATCGATGGGGAATGTATTTTTTTTTATGAATTGGATAGCAGTACAGATCTAGAGCTTGTGCTCTTATCTGCCCGACTCGATATTCATTGTAATAAATGTTAACTAGTTGATAGCATTTAATTCTGATAAGATAGCATAGAGTAGTTGGAGGGAAAGGCTCTAAGAGCACCTCTTTGTAAAAATATTTGTAATATTTCCCAATGGTGGTTGTTGATGGTTGTTGTTGGAAGGTTGTTGATAGAAGATAGTCGATTAACAGTGCATATGTTAAGGAGTAGTGAAGAACAATATATGAATGTATGTAACTTTCATTTGGATGAATATAACAAAGATATATTGTCCCAAATGTGTGTTGTTATGTGTTTGTCTGAATGAGTGAATCATAGGCTTCTATTATTTTTCAATCCTCTGTTATTTCTTGTTCTTGAATCCATGACTGTATTTGCATTGTTCAATGTGTGAGTCATTGTGAAGAGTGAATAAGTTTCAATTGATTCTCTTCATTGAGCGATTGCAAGGTGTGCATAGTGTCTGCAAGGAGTGTGTGACTGAGTCTGTTTCAACTTGAAATCTTAGTAGAGTTAGCGTGAAACTTATGTGTGCAAGGAGTGCATCGATGCTCGCAAGGAGTGTGTGATAGAGTTTTAAGACTCGAAAGCTCAGGAGGGATAGCGTGATTTCAATCACAAGAGATAGAAAGCGATTGGAGAACTGTCACAAGGAGTGCGAAGCCATCCACAAGGATAGGTTAAGTTGTGGATGAAAATTTGTTGCAAAGTGCACACAGATCAATAATTTGACAAAGTGTCGAAGATATTCTTCATAGGAACAAAGAAAATCGAAGAAGTAAAGATCAGGAGAGAGAGAGGCGGAAATTATTCAAAGGAGAGAAGTCCCTGAAGTCTCAATCCAAGACAGTGGACAAGATGTGTTCCCGAGGGAGATGAATGATTCCAGACCATCAGATATGGTAAAGTTACGATGAGGATAATCATGGAGCATTTCGGAACTTCGGAGCTCGTCAAGTTTGAAGACTTGACAAAAACAAAGTCACAAAGTCTGAAGTCGTGATCCAATCTTAGTCGTTGATCGCGCGAGGAGTATGTGGCAGTGGATTAAGGAATTCAGGATTCGGAATTTTGAAGCAAAGAGACTTATATTTTCATGAAGTCGTGAAACCCAAACCATAGTGGGGCCGACGAATCTGAGGAGACACATGGCGAGAGTTCGGAGATTTGGAACAACGCATTTAGAAAAGAAGAGATGGGAGAGTTCAGGATATCCTCGAAGCTTGAATTGACAATGGATAGACCCGCAGTCATAGCCATGGTCACCAGGAGGAAAAGGGGGCCAAAAGAGTTGCTTTGACTTAGTATTTTAATGATACAAGACCGAGAGGTCAAGCAGCCCTTTGGAGGGAAGGGGGTCTGCATCAAAAGTGGTATCAGAGCGAGTACAAAATGGTCTTTTGTAGGGAGAGGAGTAAGTTGATATTAGAAGGAGAGGTATCAGAAGCGTCAGCACAATGCCGCCAAGATGTAATGACCCTAGTTGGATAAATGTTTAAGAATTATAAAGTAAAACTAATTAGGGGATTAATTGTGTTAACAAGGTATTAATTAAACAAAGATGATTTAATGATATTAATTAAGTGAGTTATTAATTAATTAAAGGATATAATGGTGATTAATTAATTAATAATTTAACTACAAACTACATTTAATAACTTGCGTAATGGATTTAATGGATTAATGGTATATGATATAAAATGGTTGTGTATACAACAAGGGATAACCTATGAATCYCGAGAAGATAAAAACATTAAAGGAAGGATCAGGGACGGGGACAAGGGCAGGTAAGGGAGTAAATGCAGAAGTCGGTGAAGGAAGGATAAGGAAGAAGGGAGGTTACGTGATGGGGGAGACGGAGGATGGATTGGGGGGGAGGACTGTGAGATTTGCAAGGAGCAGTAGAGTTCTGGCTGTGGCATTTGGATCAGTTGAGGCACCGGGTTGCTGGAGGTTTTGGGCACGGGGGCCAGGATATCCATAGATATCTTGGAGCTAGGTAGTTTTCCTAGTTGGCAGGGAGGACAATAGGTTTGGGCAGTTATTATTTGTTTGTGGCAGTGTTGGTATGTGCATCAGGTAGTAGGGAGGCAACAACAAGGCATCCAGGCAACATAAATTAGCATCAGAACCAGTTAATTTGTTAAACTATGTATTTATTTCATTCTGCCATGAAATCATTATTCATTGATAAATTTAAGTTACTGAAGTTTCTATTATGAAGATTGTTGTTATGTTATGAAGTTATTATCTCAGTTCATGAAATAAATTGCTTATGAAAGTATGTGATGTGTAAAATTTATTTGGTTGTTACAGAAGACGTGTTGATCCACCTGTAGCCAATAGAGCTATGGAAAGGGAGATGAAAGAATTATGTGTGAGGTTGGATGCCATGGAGACAACACAAAGGAGGGTGCCTGATGTAGGAGATGTTACCGAGGCATAAATAGAAGAAGTAGAAGTCGAAGAAGCAATAGTTGAAGATGTTGCGGAAGAACGCCTATTAAGAGAAGTTGTCAAATTGGGAGCCAGAGCGAAGATTGACATCCCTATGTATGAAGGAAATTTAGACACAAAAGAATTGCTTGATTGGATACAATAAATGGAAAAGTATTTCAACTATGAGGATGTCGAAGAGGAGAAAAAGGTAAGACATGATGTCACTAGGTTGAAAGGACATGCAACATTGTGGTGGGATCAACTGCAGGCCGACATGAGGAGCAAGGGTAAACAAAAGATCAAGAGTTGGGATCCAATGGTAGCCAAGCTTAAGGAGAAATTCATACCCAATGATTACCAGGTAAGTCTGTTCAGGAGGATGCAAAACTTGAGATAGAGAGGATTGACTATGAAGGAGTACACAGAGGAGTTTTACAAGTTGACCATTAGAGCTGGACAGAGAGAGAGAGACGAGGAGAAAGTTCCTAGATACATTAATGGCCTAATATATGATACCCAGGATGAAATCATCATGGCGACAGTCAGGACAGTAGAGGACACGTATCAAATGGCGTTGAAGGCAGAAGAGAAGTTGGCCAGGAAGCAGAGTCAACAAAACAGAGTTCGAAGCTTGAACAAAGGAAAAGGAGTTTCCCAGGGTAAAGAACAAAACCCAAGGATGAGGTGGAGAAACCACATAGTCACTCTGAGAGAGTAGGAAGTTCCTGAGGAAGACAGGGTGGTGGTAGAAGCTATTTTCCAAGAGGAAGAGGAAGAGGTAAAGGAGGAGAAGTAAGGTGTTATGACTATGGAAGAACATGACACGTGTCTTGGGATTGTCCTGAGAGGAAGAAAGGAGGTGAAGCTCACATTTTAGAAGCGTGAAAACGAGATGTTTAGGCAGAAGGTGTAGAGAATGGGAGATCCTTGATGATGAAGAAGGTTCTTTTGAAGCAAGAGCCAAAGACTGAAAAACCAACACAAAGAAACAATTTGTTCATAACATATTGCAAAACAAAGGAAAAAGTTTGCAAGGTGATAATTGACAGTGGGAGCACTGACAACTTAGTATCCACAGATATTGTGGAGAAGCTAGAGTTGGAGACGACTACACATCAGACGACGTATAAGGTCTCATGGTTGCAAAAAGTTCATAAGGTAACAGTCACTCAATAATGCCTGTTTGAATTTAAAATAGGAGGATATAGGGATGAGATTTTATGTGACATGATTCATATGTATGTCTGTCATGTTTTGTTGGGAAGACCGTGGCAGTATGACATGAATGTTATTCATGATGGGAGGAGGAATACATACATCTTAGAGAAGAATGTTAGGACACACATGTTGCTATCAATTGAAGAAAAGAAGGCAAATGATGAAGCTAGCGCGAGCATACTTCTCATGAGCGAGAAGGAACTCTTGAATGAAGTAAAGAAGGAACAAGAGATGTAGTTTGTTGTAGTGAGGAAGCCGATAGTTATCCTTACCAGTAATTCAATGGAATATTTGCCTGAGGAAGTTCAGGAACTGCTAAAGAAGTTTTTTGATATTGTAGTGGATGAGTTTCCAAACTCATTGCTGCCTATCAAGAGAATCAACCATCACATTGACTTGATATTAGGAGCAAGCCTACTGAAAAAAGAAGCATACATGTTGACACCTTAGGAGAATGAGGAGGTGAAAAGATAGGTTCAGGATCTATTAGACAAAGGATTGGTCAGAGAGAGCTTGAGTCCATGTGCAGTGCCAACTATATTGAGCCCGAAGAAGGATGGTGGATGGAGAATGTGTATGGACTCGAGAGCCATAAACAAAATCACCATTAGATACAGATTTCCATTGCCAAGGATGGATGATTTTATGGATTGCATGAGGGGGGATAACTGTTTTTCAAAAAAAGATTTGAAAAGCGGATATCACCAGATAAGAATGAGGGAATGTGATGAGTGGAAGACAACATTCAAGACGAATGATGGGTTGTATGAATGTCTTGTTATGTCGTTTGGCCTAAAAAATGCCCCAAGTACTTTTATGAGGCTAATGAATGAAGTGTTGAAATATTTCATTGACAAATTCATCATTGTATATTTGGATGATATACTGGTATTTAACAAGACTAAGGAGGAACACTTGAGACATTTAACATTGGTGATGAGGAGGTTGCAACAAGAGAAGTTGTTGATTAATTTGAAAAAGTCCTCTTTCATGAAAACAAAACTCATATATTTGGGTTTTTTTATTTCTTCAAATGAGTTGAAGATGGATTCCGAAAAGGTGAAAGCAATCAGAGAATGGTCGTCACCGAAGAATATCTTTGAGGTAAGAAGCTTCCACGGATTAGCAAGTTTCTATCGAAAGTTCATCAAAAAAATTAGTGGGATTAGTGCTCAGATGATGGATACAATGAAGAAAAGACACAAGTCTTTTAAATGGACAGAAGAGGCTGAGAAGAACTTCAACATATTGAAGGAGAAAATAACTGAACAACCGATTCTGGTTTTACCAGATTTCGGAAAGACATTTCAAGTAAAATGTGATGCGAGTGGAGTTGCAATTGGAGAGGTATTAAGTCAAGACAACAGACCTATTGAATATTTCAGCGAGAAGCTAAATGAAGCTAAAAGAAGTACTCCACACATGACAAGGAGTTTTATGCCATAATTCAAGCCTTGAAAAAGTGGACAAGATTCGTCTCGATCCAAGACAGTGGACAAGATTCATTTCCGATGGAGACGAACGATTCCAGACCATCATATATGGTAAAGTTACGAGGAGGATAGTCGTGGAGCATTTCGGAACTTCGGATTTCAGCAAGTTTGAAGACTTGATAAAAATAGAGTCACGAAGACCGAAGTCACGATCCAATATCAATCGGTGATCGTGCGGGGAGTATGTGGCAGTGGATTAAGGAATTCGGGAATCGGAAGCCCGGAATTTCAAAGCAAAGAGACTTAGAGTTTCGTGAAGTTGTGAAACCTGAACCATAGTGGGGCCGACGAATTTGAGGAGACGCGTGGCGGAAGTTCGGAGATTCGAAACAACATACTTCGAAAAGAAGAGAAGGGTGAGTTTGGGGTATCCCCGAAGCCCAAATTGAGAAGGGATAGACCCACGGTCATAGTCGTGGTCACCAGGAGGAAAAAGGGGCTAAAAGAGTCGTTTTGACTCAGTATTTTAACGATCCAAGACTGGGAGGTCAAGCAGCCCTTTTGAGGGAAGGGGGTCTGCATCAACTCACACAACTAAGGAAGGTAGATGAACAAGAGAGCATAAAGAGCAAGTCTAAGGCAAATTTCTGAGGCAAGGTAGAATTGAGGCAAAGTTGTGAAGATTGAGGACAATTAAAAAAGGGTGGGACACACAAGGAGAGTTTGGGGAAGTCTGAATGCAGGTTTGTGGGAGACATGCTATGAGGAAGAACCAAAGTCCATGTTAACTAGGTGAAGTCTCCAATAGAGAAGGGACAACAAGTTTGTGGTAGGGCACACATCTCAGGCACACCGCAGGGGTTGTGGAAGTAGTTGCAACATAGAGTATTGGTGTGAGAAATATGTGTATGAGTGTCTTGGTGAGGTTAGGAGAGTCATGTGACTCTTCCCAAGTTGTAAATCGATCTGGTAATGCTCATATAGTAATTGTTTCTCAATAATAAGACTTAATCGAGTGTTACTCATGTCTTGTGTCCCCCGCACTATTTTTGTGGGTCTCTTGTTTGTTTCTCAAGTGTTCTCTTGGTTTCACATGTTCTTGGATGTATGCTTAAATGACTAAGTGTTAAGTTGTTAACAAGGTTTTCTAAGTATACAAATGAGTTGCACAAAGTTGGAGTGTGACTCCCTCGTAGCCTAGAATGGAGTATGGGTCTGCTCTAGGTGAAGAGGCATAGTCTGGAAGAAGTACTCTTGGTGTTTCCAAGTAGCCAAGTAACAATCGTCATGGTGTCGCACACCCTCAAGAGGTGCACGATCGCAAGATCTAGTCATGTGTCTTGTGGGCTCATGACGAGTTACATTTTTTAGAAAGAGGTGTGCATATTTTTCAATCAGAAATGTCTCATAGTAGACATTAGTCCACATAAATTCTCAATTAAAAGTTTTAAAAATTTTAGTAAAAACTTAAAAAAAGTTTGGTTGAGAATTTAAATTTTTTTAATTAAAAGATCAAAATTTTCAACCAAAAGTTTGGTAAACCCTATAAACTCTTGGTTAAGAGTTTGTAAGATTTTCATTCAAGATGTTTACAAAATTTTAGTTGAGAATTTCACTAACTCTTGGTCAAGAGTTGGGACATAAGAAAACATGTCATGCTCAAACTCTCATTTCTACCTCTCGATTCCATACAAATTTTGAAGACTCGATCATGACCTCACTAACAATCTCCCATGACCTCATATGGCAATCTCTTGTGAATTTCTAGCATCATAGTGCTACTTGTGACCTCTCCTAATCCGTGGCACACAACAAGTACATGCAAAAATCCCTAAAAATGTAAAAGCCTAAAAACAATACATCTTAAAACCTCAATTTTTTGTTATAAAAAATAGAAAAATAAAAACTCAGTAAACCACGGTTAACCATAATTTGTTGACCAAGATTGAATATGTTGATTTTTGTTTTAAATTTTTTTATCAATTAATTATTAAAAAATAATAATCTTTCACATTTTCAAAAAAATATAGGCACTATTAAAATACAAAAATGCTATTTTTTTATTTCTCTTGTTAAGAGGATTAAAAAATTATACAACCCGCATGACTAACTATGATCAACCCATGACTTTGATTATATCAAAAATATGATTATCCTTAAAAATACATAACTACGGCTAACCATATTCAACTATAATTAATTAAACATCGCTAAATATCAATTTAATAACATTTACTTACATTTAAAAAGAATTAAACATATCAATTTAATAACATTGACTATACTACTAATCTTAACAAAACAAAGAAAACATGGCCAACATACTTTCCATCATTGCTAACATTGTTTAAAATTTATTATTTTGCTTTTTTATCATATTTAGTTTATTTAATTTTTCATGTTTTTCTTTCAAAAACAATTCTAATCACTCTCTACAAGTGAAGTAGATGTTAATTGTTATTGATCCCATGGCAATGTTCAAAAGAATCCAAAAAAACTCCAATATGTAGTTACCTTTAAAAGCGTATTAAAACCATCCAAAAAAATCATGAAAATTGACATGTTATCATGAAAATCGACATGGTTTTTACCTTTAAAAGCATATTAAAATAATCCAAAAAAATTTAAAAATCATGAAAATTGAAGCAAGTTTGCAAAGTTGTTATTTTAGATTTCCCAAAATTATTTAAAGATTTCCTTCTAAAATAAACAAAACAAATAATTTTTTAGTTATAAATTTAATTGAATTATTTTTGTTAATGATAATTTTATTAATTAACCAATTTACGATTATATGTAAAAATGACATTGACGATTATATGTAAAAATGATAATTTTTAAAAATGATAATTTTTAAAGTTGATAATGTTTAAAAAAAAAAAAATTAAGTAAAAAAATAAATTACTACAATGATTATGATTTTGTAAATTTACCACTTATCTATTTAAAACTTTGTTTTATAACTTTAATATATTTTTTATCATGTAAAAATTAATCTGAATAAAATTCACTAAAATTATAAAATAGGGACGAGGGAAGTAGGAGCGGGTGGGGTTCTCATCAACCTTGGAGGGAAAATAAAATGTTTATATGCATGGAATCTAAGAATTCTTTCCAATAATCGTGTCTAGGCTTATGCCATCTTGTAAGGTTTAAGGCTTCTGGCTTCTCTTAACATTCAGAATTGGACTGTGGTTGGGGATTTGAAGAACACCATTTGACATATGGTTCTGGAAACAAATCCTATGGATTTCAAATTAGATTGGTGTTTATTTGAATTTAGCAAGCCTTATCCTGCATTCTGGAAGCGAGATTTTTTCATGTGCTATATGAAAACAATCGAATTGTAGATTATTACGCGAATAAAGATACACATGAAAATGGGGGGACCATTGTTATTAATGGCAAGGCTCATTTCCAACCAATTTTATAATGACATATGTCCCCTCACGAAATGTCAATTCGAAGGGGCACTTGGCTCCTTTTATGAAGTACAAGTTTCAAGTTATATGACATGGGGTGGCACGATGGCTCTCATATCACACACCTAAGTTATACTATTGCTGCAATTATGAAACATTAAGACTATGTTGTAATTATGAAACATTAAGCCTCTACTCACATGATCGAGGTGGGATTAAAAGTATGGATCTACATGTAGTTGTTTGGGGATTTTGTCTTTTCATCTTTTGGTTTGGGCAGGCAAGAGTTGGGGTGGTTTTTGGCCCGGTGGATTTCTTGTTCTTGGTGTGGTTCTCAGCTTAGTGGTATAAAGTTTCTTGGTGTGGTTCTCAGCTTAGTGGTATAAAGTTTCTTGGTTCGAGGGTTTGGTGGCTCCAAGAAATAGCGATCCATACTTCTACTCTCTTTTGGGTAAGTTGTTGTTCTTCTGTTATTTCGCTCTGCATTTCCTAGACTTGAGGGCTTGCTCTGCTTATAGTCTTGCTTGTTTAGTGGAATATCTTTCTAGTGGGGTGTTGTTTGACGTGGGGCTCTCCCATCTTGGCTCTAGTGGACTAGTTTGGCTTCTTAGAAGTCGATCTGTTGTATCACGTGGGGATTTTAATTGAGTTTCATGCAAGAGGGGCATATTTTCCTTTTAACCTTCCTCCAACAAGCAAGTGGTTGAGGTTTTTAGGTCTGAATTCGGGGTCTTCTCTCACCCTTTCCCTAAGAAATTCTCTCACATAGATTTGTTCTTTGGGGTTCTCATGGATTCGAGGAATTAATTCAAGAATTCCTTCGAAAGTAAAAAGGTACAATTGAAGGCAATAATTCCCCAATACAATTGCTTTCCAAGAAGTTATAGGACCATGAAACAAACACAAAAACACAATTTGATATTGTCATGGGCAAACTGGTTCAGCAAAAGAGGCATATTAGCAAGCTTGAAAAAGAATGTGAGGCTCTTGTTGATGTTTGTGGTAGCATCAAACAGGTACTTCCACATTGGCTTGTGTCTAGCATGTGGAAGTTGTCGAAAATATTATATTCTTGAGTTTACTTTAGTTAAAAGGAATTAATGAAAGTAAAATTGCAATATTAGTGAATTGAGTTATTTAAAGGATATGCATAGCATGCAACATGTAATTTAAATCTTAAGTGAGTGTGAGAAGTAATCTCAACCATAGATCACTTTGAAGATTAGAAATATATTATAACTAATGATTATAAAAGCAAGGCTAGGGTGAAGGAGGAATACACTTGTGTTGAGAGAATCGGCACAGTCGAGACTTTGAGAGGAAGTCACTTTTGATGAAAGATCAAAGTGAGAGACTTTTAACTACAGGTCGAGGTCGAGAGACTTTGGTGAGAGACCAAGTTTGAGGATAGAAAATTACTTTTGTTAATGTGAGGAGTGTAGGATCAAAGAAGGACTTTTTCTTACACTAGAGTGAGGAGATCTCACAGGTTGGGTGAAGAGGTTTCATCCAAGTGTTGATCAGAGGATTGGATCACAAAGGACCGTGATTCAAGATCTTGATAGGTGGAGAATGGCTTCCATCTAGAGGTCATACAGGTCAAGGAGGAGAGAGAGAGAAGAAGTAGTCGTAGGTGGGTTTCAGAGAACAAAAGCCACAGGAAAAAGTTGGAAGCTTTACGTACAAAATTTTTGTACAGATACGTGATTCACAATGGGTCGAATTGTGTATATACACAGATCACAAGAGGGAGAACCGTGTATGCCTTGAGAAACATGCCAGAATAGGTCTTACAACAACACAGTCTAGTTTCCAGGTTTGTTTGCAATGTATAATTCTCTCAGTGGGCCATTTTCCCTATTATGGGAGCCCTGATTTGACCTTAATAAAATCATCTTTGGATTGGATTTCCCTCCAGGGTTTTTTTTCCAAGGGTTTATACTTGAAAATATTGGTTCTTATGTAATATAAATCTTAAATCCGAGAAATATTGGTGAGAAATAAGGGTTTACACAGATCTGAGATCAACTTGTAGTCATTGGTGAGACAATACAGGATGTTGAGTTGGTGAATGTAGCATTGAGAGGTCTTCCAAAGTCTTGGGAACCTTTTGTGTAGGGGATCTTTGCACGAGAGACAGTGCCAGGTTTTGATAGACTATGAACCAATTGTATTTAGGAGGAGACTTGGTTAGAGTACAGGGATGGTTTGAAGAGTAGCCATGATGAGAACTTTTCTCTTGCCATCTAGGAAAGGGAGGGAAAGTTCAAGAATATTGCCAGTGGAGATTCTATCGTTCAATATGAAAAGAAGAAGAAGGACATTAGCAAAGTCAAGTGCTTTTCATGTCACAAGTTTGGACATTATGCAGGGAAATGTTTGCACATGAAGAAGGGGGGAATGAAACACAACCAGATGTAGTTGTGTTGGCAAAGGCTCAAATGGACACGTTTTCCAAGAAGTTTGAACATACAGAGTTATTACTTGTTTCCCGGACTTCCATGGGAACTATATCAGATGGTGCATGGTTGATAGATAGTGGAGCCATGTGTCATATGACAGGAGCATGAGAGGTGTTTGAGAACTTCATAGAGTCTGACTCAGAGATGCATGTGGAACTTGGTATGGGGACCAAACATTCAATGAAGGGATCTGGAATAGGGCCATTCCATATGGATTTAGAAGATGTTTTGAGAGTACAAGATGTGATATGGGTGCCAGAACTCAAGAAGAGTGTGATTTCAGTCTTAGTGATTCAGAAGAAGGGCTATGAGGTATTATTTTAAGATGGATAGGAACTCATCATGCCCAGAGGATCTATCTTAGACAAAGCAATTGTCTTTGGAGTTAGAGAGAGCAACTTGTATAGGCTAAAGGACCAATCTATGCAAGCAATGGCAAGTAGCAGAGTGGCAGAGAATAGACAACGGGTAGCTCCAAAGGTTGAGAAACTTCGAGGGAGTCACCCTTTAGGTTAAGGTGGGAAGGAGCATCCTTCCAAGTCTGTGAAGAAGGAGTTGTCATGGTACAATATGGCCATGTAGGATGTTCAGGAGCATGAGACTTCTAGGAGCATGTTCAGAGGCAGTGAGTCTTCGGAGACAAGTCAGACCATCATGGAAGGGATAGCTTCTATGTCATAGGGAGCATCCAATCAGGTATATTGGAGAGTAGGCATGGTAGCAGATCTGGTAGCGAATATTGATCCAACTCCAGGTGGGAGAAGTACCTTCCTCGTTAAGAGGGAGTGATGTGTGTGGTATCATCGAACATGTACTTATACATTGGCTTGTGTCTAGCAAGTGGAAGTTGTCGAAAATATTCTATTCTTGAGTTTACTTTAGTTAAAAGGGATTAATTAAAGTAAAATTGTATTTATTAGTGAATTGAGTTATTTAAAGGACATGCATAGCATGCATCATGTAATATAAATCTTAAGTGAGTGTGAGAAGTAATCTCATTCATAGATCACTTTGAATATTAGAAATAGATTGTAACTCGTGATTATAAAAGCAAGGCTAGGGTGAAGGAGGAAGAGATTTGTTTTGATGGAGTTGACACAGTCGGGACTTTGAGAGGAAGTCACTTTTGATGAGAGATCAAAGTGAGATACTTTTGACGAGAGTTCAAGGTCGAGAGACTTTGGTGATAGACCAAGGTTGAGGATAGAAAAGAAGGACTTTTGCTAGTGTGAGGAGTGTAGAAGCAAGGAAGGACTTTTGCTTACATTAGAGTGAGGAGATCTCACAGGTTGGGTGAAGAGATTTCATCCAATTGTTGATCGGAGTGTTGGATCACAAAGGACTGTGATTCAAGATCTTGATAGGTGGAGAAGGACTTCCATCTAGAGGTCATATAGGTCAAGGAGGAGAGAGAGCAGAAGCAACTGTAGGTGGGTTTCAGAGAACAAAATCCACAAGAAAATGTTGGATCGTATGAAGCTTGTTGTACGAACTTTTTGTATAGATATGTGATTCACAATGGGTCGAATCGCGTATATACGCAGGTCACAAGAGGTCAAATCATGTATGCCTCAGGAAACATGTTAGAACAAGTCGTAGAATAGCATAGGAGTTTCTAGGTTTGTCTGTAGTGTATAATTCTCTCAGTGGGCCATTTTCCCTGTTATGAGAGCCCTGATTTGACCTTAATAAAAGCATCATTGGATTGGTTTTCCCTTCGAGGTTTTTTTTCTAGGGGTTTATACCCCGAAAATATTGGTGTTTATGTGTGCTTGATTTGGTTTCCTTGTTTATGTTTCCGCTATGTGTTTAGTTGATTACTCAGTTATGCTTTTAGTAGGTAAAGTGATTTTATTTTGAGCTAATCGTCAAGTGTTGAGTAGAGTGATAAAAGATCAACATGGTATTAGTGCATACCAAGGGTTGAATCTGCTACAAAATCAACAGCTCTACATAGCATTATTTGTAAATTATCCCAAGGGAATTAGGTTGCCCCCTTATGTGATAAAATAAATTTTGGCAATCAATCAAGACAAGGATGATTCAATGCATTCTCTCCCAGACTTTAATTTGCAGGTACATGATAATGGAAATGACGCAACATATGATGTTGGTGACAACCCCACCTTCAGTTAGTTTTTATGTATTATAGAACATTAAGTTTTTAGGGAATTTTTGCAGAATTTACATTGTCAAGTTCTTCCTTGAAATTTTGTATGTAAAGATGCTTGAACTGGATGCATTTTGGTAGGATTCAAACTCTTTTTTTATATATAAATAAAAGCACTCAAACTTTTTTATGTAACTCTACTACAAGCAATTGCTACATCCTTTTTTTTAATACAAACATATCTAACAGATCCTGTTATATATAATTTAACCATTATTTATACAAACAAGTTAAAATTTAATGTTTCTACACCTCTCTTAAAACAATAAAGGAAAAATATTTTTGATTTCAAATAAAAATGCATTGATTAAATAACAACCACCTATTTTTGAAGTACAAAATTAGTCAAAATATCATTTAATAGAAGAAATAGTGGAAATATTATCAAAATATAAACCTCCATCCAAAAATAAATAAAAATAAATGTGGTGTCGAGGGCTCTATCCCCACCAACATTAGTAGAGGGGTTCCCATTGAGAGATGGATCACTAGAAAATTCTTGTCCCTCCCTTTACCTCTCACTCCACCAATGACTATTTATTTTTCCAATGCCAAAGGATTTGTCAAAGCCTTGAGAAATGCTTCCCCATTGAACTCTACCTCATTCAAAATTGATCATATACCCTTTTTCTCCCACTCTACTGACCTCCCTTTAATTTTCACTAAGTACGAAGCTATTAATGCTTTATGAAGATACCCTGTGGAGCTCTACATTATTTTGAAAGCAACCATCACCCCTTCACCCTATGCCCCCATCATCCACCCTTTAATTGTTTGGTCATGATGAAATCATCTATAAATAAACCCCACCAATCTCAACTTACTCTCTTGCCATTATTTCCATTTTCTTAACCACTCTACATTTCACAATTATTCATCGACCCAAATTAAAAATAAATAAATTATTAACAAATTTTAAAAATAAATAGAAAAAAACTAAACTTAACAAAATACATCCTACCAACAAAACTATAAAAAATAAAATTAAAAAAATCTATATATCAATAATAATAATAATAATAAATAAAATAATTAAAAACTTAAATTAAAAATACTAAAAAAAAACAATTTTCTTTAAATAACTAATTAAAATCAAATTAAAAAAAATAATAATAATAAATAAAAATAAAAAAGCATTCCCCCATTTTTATTTTTTCCTACTCTCGACCATTTTCTCAATCCCCTACCAACCCATCCTCAATCCCCTACCAACCCACCGCAACTCCCAAAAACCCATACTTTCTATCCTTTTTCTATCCCACGTATTTTTTTTTTTAAATATCGCGAACAAACACCAAAAACATAAAATAAAAACTATATAACCTTCTACCCTTTCTTTATCCCACGCACGCAATATTTTTGTAAATATTCCAAACAAACACCTTCTCCCTTTCTCTATCCCACGCAATTTGTTTTTAAATATTCCAAACAAACACCAAAAAAATAAAATAAAAACTATTTGTCAGAGGACGGTTCGTTCTTACTGCTTTCCAACTAAAGGGAGCTTCTTAGCAACAACTCAATGATATAAAAATATGCATCAATAATAATAATAATAATTTATAAAAATATATATAAATAATAATAATAATTTATAAAAATATATATAGAGATAAGGAAGAAAAAAAACACTGGTTAGAAAAACTAAATAAAACTAAATAAAATAAAATAAAAACATTTTCTAGAATAATCTAGAGATGAAATCTTTCTCATTTATTGAATGTGTGTACATAAATATGTTTTAAAGAAAAATATCATCGCAATTCCTAAGGGATGTTTTCTCAAATTCTTGGATAACATTCTTATTAAACCTATTGGAGTAGACTAATGTGCCTCACTCACATGATTGGAATTAAGTACCTAATGGTGAGAAGTAGCCAAACACCCCACAACATTGGTGATAACTAGTTGAAGTAACCCTTTGGGGGTGTGTGTGGGCGCACTAGAGACCTTGCCATGAGCTGCTCTATGCACCATATCGAATCTTTTGGGAGAGGGTTCTCCATCAACCATGTTGTCATAGGAGAATAACATTATTTTTATGTTTTTTCTTTTTCTTTTTTTAAAACTACCTATTCTTTTTTTAATGTGAGCATTTTTGGGAAATTTTTTAATGTGTATGCTTAGGTGTGTTTTAAAGAAAAATCTCACTAGGAAACCTAATGAATGCTTCCCCAAATTCATGGATGTCATTCCTACTAAACCTATTGGAGTAGACTATTGTGCCTCACTCACGAAATTCGAATAAAACACCTATTGGTGGGAACTAGCCAAACACCCAACAACATTGGCGACAACTAGTTGAGGTAACCCTTTGAATGGGTGGAGGCGGGGAATGGTGACATAGATATATGGATGCCCGAAAAACCTTGTCAAGACCTATTATATGCAAAATATCAAATCTCCTTGTCATGAACTACTATGTGCAATATATCAAATAGGAAAATGATATTTTCTTTCTTTTTTCTTTTCTTTTTTGGTATAAAACTACCTTTTCCTTTTTTAATGTGAACATTTTAGAGAAAGTTTTTATCCACTCTCATTTTAAATGAATTAATTTTTTATTATAATTAAATTTTATTATAATTAAATTTTATTAAAATTTAAAACCTTGTTTATACTTATTTTTTTATTAATTACACAAAAATTTGTCATTATGTAAAATGATATTTTTTATTATTATACAAATTACATTAATCTTTTATAAACGGTTTATTTTTTATTTTATTTTGATGATACAAAGTCATGTCAAAATTAAAAAAAATATATTATTACAAAAAAAAATCCGTTTAAAAATATTTCTTTCTTTTGTTTTAGTGAAATTAGAATATTCTCTTAAGAGGTTCTACTTGTAAACTTATCACTATATTGACAACATTGTTCATTTCAACAGTGATACTTTTGTTTTTTTTTAAATTAAAATATTCTCTTAAATTGAGATTCTACTTGTAAACTTATCACTATATTCACAACATTGTTCATTCCACGAGTGATAGTTGACCACATTGGCTTCATATTCTTAACCATCAAAAACTATGGTAAAATCATCCATAATTGATTATAAAAATTAACACTACCTAAAATATTTACCCAAAGTTAACCACATTGGCTTGATATTATTAACCATCACAAACTATGGTAAATCATTGATTATAAAGATTAACACTACCTAAAATATTAATCGGAAGAGTAAAATCATAATCCTACATTCTTGATTGATCGAGGTTGAAAATCAAAACTAACACTTAGTAAATACTAATCTCAAAACAAACCATGGTCAATTATCAATCATAATTTGTTAACCATGATTTGAATATAAAAATACACTAACTAAATTATTAACTTGAAGATAAACCATGGTGAAATAACGTTGGTATCATTAGAGAGATTAAAAATAACACTCCTTACATACTTTTAATTTTAAAAACCATGCTCAACCATATTTGGTGGACCATGGTTGATTTTTTAAGGAAATTGTTTATTTAATTTTTTAATCAAAATTAGTTAATTTTTATGTTTTTTTATCAAAATTAATTAGTTTTTATGTTGTTATTTCTTAAAATATTTCCAGTTACGGTTGATGATTTGAATCTTTCGAACATGCTTGAAGGATTAAAAAACAATTTACAATGGAACAAACCCCATGTTTAACCATTCAAAAAGTAATGATTGGCCATTGTAAAAAAACCCCACAACAAACCCCATGTTCAACCATTCAAAAAGTAATGATTGGCCATGGTCAATTATCAGAACTAACACTACATATATGTTATTAACCTCCATAAACTATGGTAAGCCAAAAAAAAGGAAAATCCAAAACTAACACTACATATATGTTATTGACCTCCATAAACTATGGTAAGCCAAAAAAGAAAAATCCACAACAAACCACGTGGTCAACCACCCAAAAAGGAATGGTTGGCCATGGTCAATTATCAAAACTAACACAAAATATATGATATTAACCTCCATAAACTATGGTCACACTAAATATATGATATTAACCTCCATAAACTATGGTAAGCCATTGTAAGTCGGTCATGGTTGATTATAAAAAACAACACTCAAGAAAAATCATTGTCAATCATTATTAGTTGGTGGTAGTTGTTAACTGTAAAAAATAAATAAACTTAAATTAATAATCAAATCAAATCAAACTATGGTTAATTATAAAAATAGATTAGGGTTAATTTAAAAAAATAAGTTAATTAATTAAATGTTTGATTTTTTGGTGTTGTTATGGATATATATTTTTTAATTAATTTTGGAATTCTAGATTTGAGTGATTGAGGGTGTTAAATCTGTTTGTACATTCAAAAACAACGAAAAATTGCTATTTCACCAAGATCTATTTCACCCAATTCAAAAATTAAAGGGGTTGTCTAATTGTTTTATTAAATGGTTTTTTCACTGGACGATACCAATTTGCATGAAATCACTATTTTTTTATTGTTTAAAATCCATTTATGAATGTAAAAACCTCTGGGGCTGGATTATACAAAAATAATCACTCAAATCTACCAAAATCGAATTTAGGGAAAAAGTCCCTAGAAAAAATCTCCGGAAAAGAGTCATTTCATAAAAAGTTTAGATTACAGAAAAATCAAATATTTAGACAAAACCTTATTTTTATTAACTTATCTCTTAATTACTAAATTAATTATAGTTGATAATAAAAAATAACACTAATTAAATATTTAAGCATAATATAAATTATGATGATGATGATGATGATGAT
>ML777988.1:1410699-1422854 GCA_009831015.1 Picea engelmannii | reverse complement strand
AAGTCAACAAAACAACAAAAAATATTGGTTTTAGTATTGCGAAACTCCTCTGCAATGATCTTAAAGGTAACAAGATGGTACACAATTGAATGATATCTCCTTAATAATCATTAACCATAGTTAATGATTATACATTCATCATAATTAACCACAATTAACTACATGAAAGTAACAACGGTGACATAATTTTAACCTTTAAAACTATAATCTAAATAGTCAACTATCTTTAATTAGTCATGATTGAATTTTTTAATTTAAAAATATTTAATTCTTTATCATTTACTTTTTAATTTAAATTTATATGTACGTATTTCTTTCGTAAAAATAATCAGATACCATTGACAAATAAAGTTGTTATAATATTTAATTAAAAAAATAAAAATAATTTTAATCAATAAATGCTACGGTGATGTTACTTGTAACTGTAATTATTAATTAAAACGCATTTTAAAACATATTTTAACTTCTCAACTTTATTAAAAATTGGTATTGGTTTTAATTAATAATTAAGGTTACATAGTGACATCATTGTAGTTATCATCATCCAAAATAACCATAGGGTTCACCATCTTCTCTATCACATGAAAAGGATGTCGTTTTAGTTAAAATTTAACTTTAATATTCTGTTCATAATCAAATGGGGATAGAGTTTATAAATCCATTTCCAAATATGTACATTTTAAAGAAAGTGGCAATCAACTTATTTAAATTAAAAATGAATCAACTTATTTAAATTAAAAATGAATCAACTTATTTAAATTAAAAATGAATCAACTTAGGTATATAAATTTGTGTACACATAAAAAGACAAACTATTTGAGTTTGGGCATGTTGATTCCTATGCCAACTAGGAAGAAACTTTTTTCGGAACTCACATGCCAATTTTGAACCAACAATGACAATGATGCAAGTATATAAATTGTATTTGTTTGAAGATTAATAAATTTTAATTTATTTTTAATTATTTTTAACTATGAGAATAGGTTAGGTTTGAAATTAATTTTACTTTTATTAGATTAGATAATAAATTAATATATTCATTTAAAAAAAATTGAATTTAAGTGGAAGGATAAGAAACATGTTATCCAATCATTCAAACTATAAACTTAAAACAAATATAAATATTTTATCAATCAACAAAGATAAATGTACATATAATTTGACTCAAAACCCACTCAATCAAAAGATATAATTTGACTCCAAACCCACTTAACCAAAAGATATAATTACACATGCTTTTAGTTAATAAATCGAGTACAGTTAAATTGGTGATGTGGATTATGACAATGAGATAATACCAACCTAATTTCCAACCAAGACACAAGTATCATTAAAATTTCAATTTACCAATCCACAAACTTATCTTTTAAATAATTTTACATTTTCAAGCCACATAAGAGGATTCATTGGACATAGGGCACTTCTTGTTTAGAACTTAAAGGAGTCCAACAATGGTTATATTCATGTTCAAGTTTAACGAGATGGATACTTCTACTCTGACACGTCATTCATTGGCATTTTTAAATACAATTATCTTTTGTGTGTACATGTATGGATATATATAATTTATTTTTTGTGTGTATATGTATGTATATATATAATTATGTAAAAAAAAAAAATTAATATCTTAAATTAATTTAGGACAAATATGAATTTGAATAAGTAAGGAAAAAAAGAAAAATAATTAGAACAAATATGGATTTGAATAAGTAAAGAATACACGAAAAATGGGTACAAGTGAAAAGAACTTTAGTGAACAACCACACAAGACTCCTACTAATTTCTTTCAAGCTTTAGCTAACCAAAAAATCAATATAACCCTAAATAGAAGGAGGAGGAATCAACAATGAAAGAAAAAACTAGAAATAGAGGGAGGAAAGGGTTCTAGTCAACCTATCTCATAAAGACTAGAGTGAAATCAATACAAGAAAATGGAGAGCTTAGTAAAAACCACTAAGACTATAGGAAGAGGTGAGGAGAAATCATAAGGCTTATGTGGTCCTAACCCAGAACCAGAAGAAACAAATTAACATGCAGGAAAATGTTGAAAACTTAGAGAGGAAGACGGTTAAGTAGTTGGTCACTTATAACCCCACACCCAAAAATAAATGCAAATAATGAGGAAATTCCAAAGGACATAGTTTCAGAACTCGAGGGATAATATCATTGAAGAAACAAATAAGGATTTTGAGATAATCGATGTTAATTTGACTTTAATAGAATCATAGTACCAAATGTATTTCTTAGTTACACTAAGGAAGGACTTGATCAAGTACCTACAAAAGGAGATCTTGGACAAAAACGATATGCAACAACCTTAATTAGGAGTAGGCCCAATTCAAAAAGTTTTGATCATCAAGACCATTCCCTTTAAGCATTCAAATAGAGACCCTTAGGAAAAGGTAAGGAAATCGACTACCAAAAGCATCTATGAATAAGGTGGGTTACTCACCATCTTAGGCACATTAGTATCCCTAAAGGAATCTTCCCTTTGAAACACCCCAAAACCCCTCAATTAAGATCCTATTTTGGAACATTCGGGGTCCAAACTCCTAAGGGAAATAAAGGATGTTGAAAAGGAAGTTACAACAAAGAAACCATGTCTTCTTATTGCAAGAGACAAAATGTAGTATGGATCTCATAACTAGTTATCTAGGTTCAACATGGAGAGGTAGATTGTGAATGTATAATAGCTCCTTGGGATTCCTCTGGAACACAAACATTATTGAGATCAACAATCTAGAAAGTATTCAATGGTGGTTGGTAGGTAGTTTCAAGCACTTTCACAACAACTTGAAAGGGTAATTATTCAACCACTATACATTGACTGACCTCCAAAATAACATTATTTGCTAGGATAATCTTAAATCCATTAGTCTACAAAGGGAAGGAAATTAGTAGAATGTTCATGGAGACTTTATCCCTATCACTTTTGTTTCTAAAAATAATGTGGGGCTCGAAGGATAGATCAATATCTCCATTTGGTTGATATTCTCCCAAAAAAAACAGAATCCTCACTTGGAACAACAAAACAAGGGGGAAAATGTGTATAGCAAAGTGCCTTGATAGATTTTTGTGCAATAGAGAAATTTTCAACAACAACACACAGGTTAATTCCTTTACCATGCAGAGGGACGGATTAGATCATTTGCTAATTTTTTTCTTGCAACTAACCAATCAAGGTAAACCCCATAACACTCCTTTCAATTTGAGAAAATATCACTCATTCACCAAATCTTCAAGTCCAACATCGACAAATTGTCGTCCTCTTTAATTGATCATCAAAATTATATAATGTAGATTTGTAAAATAAGCTAAAATATTTAAAATTCCATCCTCAATACTATAATAAATTAGTCTTCAGAAACATTTTTCATAAAAAGGTAGCAACTCGAGGATAATATGAAAATCCTCCAAGAGTATATCATTAAGAATAGACTATCCTTGGATGTTTCCCTTCATATACCAACATGTTACAAGCTTCATTTGATTCCCTTCAACCCCACATAACATTTTCATTAGTCGTTATTCACTGACCCCAATTTAATTCATTAGGGCCTTATCTTACTCTCTTATACACAACCACCTACCTACTACCCTCATCTTTTGTTGGCTTACATCCTAAGTTATGGCCTTGGCCAAACTACCTTCAATGTTGCAAGATATCTTCCTTGATAATTTCCCATCATCTTGACCTTGTTCATCATAACTTCCTAGTAATTGAAGTCAGTGAGTATATTCTCCTGACTTTGTCTTTTACATCTCTACCCATACAATGTTAGTCACCAAGTAGGGTTAGTTCCTTGGGTAGTTTTTCCTTAGTACCATAAGATCTATTCCTTCACCAATGTCGATCGTTTCATGTTAGTATCCTCCCTTGTGTTTTTTGGAACCTAGTGATATGTCAATCACTTCAGGTTATTGGTTGGGATTATGATCAAAACATATAGGCATCCTTCAACTTAGTGTTAGTGTTAATGTCCCTACCATCTGTTGTTTTTTAGGTCAAGAGAGATTGTAGGTGCGATTGGATCCTACCATTTAGTGCCTTATTGGAGCTAAACCCAAGGTAACGTGTTGCACTCATAGGCTTATTATTCACAGTAAAGGTGGAAGTCGAAGCAATTTAGGGCCTTCAATAACTGCTTAGACTTTGAAGAATCTATTGAATTATTTGTTCAGTAACATTGAATTTTTCATACCATGAAACACTAACAACATTATCGAGTACGCTATTGTCGTTGGTGACTTAGATTATTTTTTCCAATTACAAGCCTCCCATGTCACCCTCTTTTCTAAATCCCTCTTGGTTGTCTATCAACTCAATCACAACCCCACCCTTGTTCCTTTTGTCTCTTATTCCCTTTGTCTCATTCTCTAGTTTGAATCTTGATCCATTTTACATATCTATAGAGAACTCAATGAGAATTTGATGAACTTGTATAAGCTATTTTGGAAGTTGAGAAGCTTCCATTTAACTTCCTAGCTATTGCTTAATCTTTCAATTTTTTTTTATGTCACACTATGATTTCGATTGCATCACTCTCCTGACATTATACTATTATTGATTAGTGATTTTCTTTCCTTTTATTTCACTACATTGCCTACCTAGTGCACACGTGTTATGGAAATCTAAGTCCTATGGCTTTGGGTCATGGGCCACAAAAGAGTAGAGTCTTAAAAGGATTCTCTTGGACTCTAATTACGTAGTTAATTAAAGGTAACTACTTGCAATAAATAACTTTTAGAAGAAAGGAAAGAGAACATACATGGAACCCAACGTTTGAAGTCGGTCATGTTTGAGGGCTTTCGCTCCAGAACTCCTTCACAACGATCCTCTGAAACTCTTGCAAACATAGAAGCATGCAATTGCAAATATGTAGTTATCTGCTAACTAACTAAATATAATCAATTCAGTTTGTATGTTAGATTCAAAACAAGATACAAATAATCTCATTAAAAACATGAATCAACAAAGAGAAATGGATGAGAATGAGAGTTCTTTTATTAATAATAGCATAGGGGTTTGGTTACAACCTGTAACCGATGTGGCATAGTCTAGGAACCAGGCTCCAAGTTCCTCTAGCCAAGGACTAAGATGACAAGCACTACCTCCAAAGCTTTGTATTCCAGTAGGTCCAAGGAAACAATGGATTTCTTCCTGACAAGATAAGGGGAAACAAAAATCCTGAAAACAAGGGTTTTCAGGGGGGGGGGACAATCTCAAATGCAATAGGAAAAAGGGGCTTGCAAGGCTATAAGGAAAATGCTAGCATAAGGGTGCATATCTTTGATATGATTTTACTCCATCCCAAGGCTCTCTTTTATACTCCCTTTTGACAATTGGAGTAGTTATGAATGAGATATAGGAGGTTGGGAACCTAGGGAACCCGTCAACTCCACTCGAAATATCAGGATTGATTATTTTTTTGAGCCAATTAAACATGTACATGGGTTTCTAACTAGCAGGTCGTGTATGTACGCTAGTTTCTTTGAAGAGAGTCGTGTACATCTAGAAAAATGGGATTTTTTAAGATATTTTCTAGGAGGAAAAGGAGAATTTTGCTCCTGCAAGCAGAGAAAGGGATGTAACTGAGGCCAATGAGTCATCATAAGAATATGTGGTGTCAAATGATGTTATAACAACATGCATGCTTGCATATGCCATGACAATATTATACCATGTGATTTCATATTAGGGGATTTAGAATTCTAAAAACTTATCTAAAAAATGAAATCAATATATTACCTAGTATAAAGGGTCAAGGTATTTTTCATATATTAAAAACATATAGATATTGGAGGGTGGGGCTTAGAAGTAGTTATGGGGGGATATAATTAGGTATCGACGAGTTTTAATTAGTTTAAATTAAAATAATGAAAGAAAAAAAGGTACACCATCAATTTGCATAATCCTCATCCATGGCTTATAAGATTTGTGTCATGTCATCATACTATGGAAGAAATAAAAGGGTATTAAAAATGTCATGAAAAAAATTATGCCTAGGATATCTATTCAAAATATGGTGTTTTTTAATTGGAAATGTGTATTGGGAGGGGGATTCAACAAAAGGATTTGACATGTATTATTTAGTATCTTGTAAAATAAAGGGTATTGTTTAATATCACACAAATACACATGTTATGTCATCAGTTCATTGGGTGAACCCCCTATGGCATATGTTCTCCTATGGCCTACATATGCAAATTAGCCCCACAATGCCATGAGGGTGAGGGAGTAGACATGTTACTTGACGAACTTAGCTCAATCACACATTATGTTCCTCCTAATTTCCAAGAATCACAACTCATTGCCTCTTCCACATGGACAATATATGAATCATCTCACTCCCCACTACCCTCTTTTGCTCATTGCTTTATGTTTATTCTCTTCTTATATTATCTTGCATATTCAGACTATCATTATTATTTCCCTATTTTCTCTTTGATTATCATAAAAAAATTTCTTGACAACTTATGAGGATTCAATTAGACTTCGTCATAAGTCGTAGTGTGTGCACTCTATTGGATCCCTACTTTTTCCATTTGGGAAAATGTAATGTATGGATTATGCACTTTGTATTAGCCATACACAAACCCACCATATATATTTTTCCACCTTGTAATAGTTGTACACAAACCTTGTCGTGAGATGACCATAAGGAATCTTACACAATTTTGTAGTGAACTCGCATGCATTGAAGTCCCTTCCTTTGATTTTTTTCCTACAATCTAGATAAATGATTTTGGGTCCTTAACTTAGTCTTAGGACATCATCCAATTACTCTCAAGTCATTAAAAGGTCTCCCTTGGTCCCATGCCTTAATTGATCATTTTTGGTTGCAAGGGAAAGTCATAAGTCCTCCTTTATCCAACTTGGGCATTGTTGGCAAATATTGCACAACAAATTATATTTCCCAAAATGGTTAGAAACACACTTTGGGACCATGGGAACTCCCCATATTTGGAAAGTGTACTCTTATCAATGAAATTTGGTCAACTTTGATGCTTTTCCCTTGTTCTTTTGGTCCTTTTGTTTAACATGGTCAATTGTGTTCTTGTTGCAATTGAGTGTAGTGTTTATGCTAAGTCTCCATTGTTCTTGTAGTATAGAGGACTTGTTTTTGGCCTAACAAATGTGGTTCGATCCTTTCCTCCTATGATTAGGAAGTCAACACCCATAGTTAGATTGTTGTAAGGAAGATTATGTATTCTATATTTATGGGTCATGTTGGCATCGCTCCAAACAAGTAAGTGCATATAAATAGACCACTCCCTCTCATTTTGTCTCCCTACAAAAGGCTCTTTGGATTATATTCTAAGGTCTAAGTCTCTTGTAGAATATATTTCATACAATGGCCCATGCCTTGAACCTTAATTGGTTTCTCATTTCCATCATCCACCTTGCTCAAGGAGGTGTTGTAGTCGTCGGTCATAGCCTTCACTCATTGATTTGGGTCTTCCCTCTTTGCTTTTAGGCTTGGAGATTACATCTCACAATGTTTTTGAGCATCCCTTTGTTCTCACTTTGGTAGGTCTTCTTCATGTCTTTCCTTCTCAAGGGAAAACCTCAACATCAACTTGTCAAATATGAAACTTCCTTCTATCGAGGGCACACAAACATTATCCATATTCAAGGCTTGCATTTAATTTATAGTTATTTTCTTTTTTTGTTTGCTTGTTTCATTTATTTGTAAATATGTATATGTGGAGATCGAGAAATTTCTTGGGTTTTGCAATTGGATCTAGTAAATTAAGGTATGATAAGAAGCCCTAGCCCTCTATGTTAGTTGTTGCACGTTCTTTGTTTATTTCATTACACTTAAAAAGTATGCTAACATAATTCCAACCCACTAAAGGTTCTCACCCAATTAGGGGTAAATCAATCATGTATATTTCTTTATCTTTTGCTTGATCACCAAAGTAAAGAGGTAACTAACCCTAATGCTTGTTGATTGCTAGTTTCATTCGGGTAAAGGGAAAGAGAAAATATTCCGTCTCCATTATTTTGCATCTATCTTCAACGTTTTATAGTTAATAACCCTATACTCACTTCTTTTCCTTGTTCATTTATATTTCTTACTTAGTTTAATCACACACAAAGTAGTTATTAAACAAGATAAAAATCAATCCCGCAACAACCATAGGTTATTTAACGATCTTAATTCCTAATCTATTTATCAAGCCTCACCTATCTTGCCCTCCTGGTTTTCTCAGTTTTGTCTAAAAGATAGGTGGCAACTCCACCTACCTAAACTAGTCATCCTAGCTAGGCTAACGTTATTTGGTGTATCAGTCTGCATCCCTCAGGGTTGTCCTTTACCATTTCCTAGCCTCTCTCCAAGGATTAGTTGGCCTCCTAAGCCAAAACAAAATACTTTTATCTAGGTTGGATCTACCCATTTCATCCTTAGATTGCTTAAGCATACCTTCAATCATAGTTTAACCATCAAATGACACCTAATAGTAATGATCCTAAGTAAGTGTGATTGATCCTTGATATATAAGTGCTTGTAAGATATTGTATAGTTTTACTCAGGTAGTATTATATAAGGTTATTACAAATGCCCTTCTACTCCATTAAGGATCCTTCCAACATTTTGACTTGAAGATGCCTTCTTGAGATGATATATATTCATAAACATGGATGACAATACGTACCTCACAATCCCTTGTTGATTCTTCGTTACAAAGTATCTCCACTCCAACATCCACATTGTGTTTTTGCAATTGAGTTGTACTACATTCATTCATTAATGCCCATGGTACAAGTTAAGATAGGATATTTATTATTTGTTATTATGCATGTTTTCCATCACAATGCCTCCTTCACACTTAGTGTACACAAGAGTTGTCCATGAGCTCTAGTATATGTTTAATACAAAATAGATTACAACTTGAAAACAAAATTGGTGTAGAGAATTTCTTAGTTGAATTGTATCACATTCATTCATTAATGCCAACTCCATAGGTTGAAGTTGTATTATGGTGTTTTGTTATCATGCATGTTTGTCATTAAAGTGCCTCATTAGTTGAATTGTATCACATTCATTCATTAATGCCAACTCCATAGGTTAAAGTTGTATTATGGTGTTTTGTTATCATTCATGTTTGTCATTAAAGTGCCTCATTAACACCTAGTAAATGTACACAACAATTCATGAGATCTAGTATGCGTTTTAATACAAATAGATAGTGACTTAAAACAAACCTAGTATAAAGTTCTAAGTATATACACTTTATTTGTTGGGTTGTTAAGTCACAAACTTAGTGCAAGTCCTACTTATATACACTCTAATTGGTGTGTTGTTTTCTTCCATTTTATACTCTAGTTTTTAAAGATGAAAGTATAACCTTCATTTAATGAAATCAATTCTAAAATAAAGGCACATTTTCTTTGTATGTAAACATTTTTTGTTTTTCATAGAGAGCTATGAATCTTAAACTTTGTACAATATTTCTCAACCTCGTTGCATAAACATATTTTCCATGAGTTTAACATGAATCTTCTCTCTTTCTCTATGGATCCTATTGGTTATTATTTGCTCCTATCTTAATGGATGGTATAAATTTATAAATGAAGGAAAGACTACCACATATAGATGTAAGNCTCGTTGCATAAACATATTTTCCATGAGTTTAACATGAATCTTCTCTCTTTCTCTATGGATCCTATTGGTTATTATTTGCTCCTATCTTAATGGATGGTATAAATTTATAAATGAAGGAAAGACTACCACATATAGATGTAAGACATGCTACTATATATAAAGGATTGATGTTGAAGGAGGAACTACAAATAGTTATGCTATGGATCATGAGCAATTATTTCTTTCTCTAATCCCTTCTAAGATAATGATAGGGAAATTAAAGGCACATCGATTCTTCTTTTTCATCATGAAAAAGCACTCCTCTCAATTTAGTACTATTACCTCGATTAAAAGCTACACATATCTTTCATAAAATTTGAACATAAATATCCACCAAAAGAGCTCCAAACTTTTACCCACTAACAACATAGATGTTGACAAATAAATTTATTCTGCCAAAGGAGGAACTATTACTAGTTATGGTATGTATCCTTAGCAATCATTTCTTTCTCTAATCCCTTCTAAGATAATGATAGGGAAATTAAAAACACATCAATTCTTTTTTTCATCACAAAAAAGTACTCCTCTCCTTTTAGTACTATTACCTCAACTAAAAGCTACACATCTTTAATAAAAAATTGGACATAAATCTCCACCAAAAGAATTCCAAACTTTTACCCACTAACATCTCACAAATGTTGACAAATAAATTTCTTATATATATATATAATAATAATAATAATAATAATCTATTTTTAAGGTCACAGCCAAGCCAGCACACCAAATTGGTGTATGAGACCTCCTTGTTTGTGGGACAAGGGACCCCCCTCCGCCCAACGATTTGACTGGTAAAGTCTACGAAGGTATACATACCCAACCCCCCTCTGAATTTAAACCTGTAACCTCTTAAGAAGAAACACATGTTCTTAACCATTAGGATATATATATATCCTTTTAATACTATTACCTCAACTAAAAACTACACATATCTTTCATAAAAATTTGGACATAAATCTCCGAAAAAACTCCAAACTTTTACCCACTAACAAATGTGATGTTGACAAATAAATTCCTTGAACATATATATCTATCTGATGATTCTACCCCCACCTTAATATCTCTCCTTGTACTTTTCCAGGCTTACACTATAAGCTATATTAATAAACAATTAAAAACTTTGTGTCCGTAAGCTTACACTATAAGCTATATTAATAAACAATTGAAAACTTTGTGTCCGTAAGCTTACACTAGTGTTGGAAACAGGCCGCCTGATGGGCAAAGGGAATTTCAAAAGAAAATTGAGACGCATTCTTCCAGGCTCGAGCAAAATAAGAAAATCCCAATTTCCTAAATACTCTGAAGTACAAGACTCGCATTTCCAAAAACAGACTTTAACTTTTATAATTATATGGTTATGCTACCCATGATCGAAGAAATCAGGATTGTACTGTCAAGGTGATAATTCAACGCCCACGACCAGGGGATAATTCAACGCCCATGGTTGGAATTTCAAAATGAAACATCCTATCAAATTTGATGGTTTTGAAAACTTTCCTATCTGTTTTCGCAATTTTATCTAAAAATGTTGATTATCACTAAAAATTATTAACGATATTTAATGGGCAAATAACATCCTATCAAATTCCATCCCTAAAAAATTCCAAGAAATTCCTAATTGATTATTCTCCAAAAAAAAAGTTAACAAAAGATACCTTCATCCTCCTAACAGGAGAAAACACCAGTAGGTCTAATACTGAAGAGCTTAGGGCTATCCTAATTCAATCCACCTTAAGACTCCCATGATGTAGTCCTTACAAAGACCAGAACAACGAACTCTAAAAAAATTTCTATGGAAAACACAACAATGGCGCACACTTATGTATCAAACACCATTTAAACAACTGATCAATTTAGACAGTCAATGGTTTGTCTAATCAGTCTATGATCCCAATAACTAGATTGTAAAATATTTTTTCTCTTGTGTTAATTTATTCTTTGTACCTATCAAAAAGAAAAAGTTCAAACAACTGTTTAATCATTTTTGCTACTTTTGCCATCAAAAATCACGGGCACAAATTTTACTGTACCATCCAAAAATCTAGGCTCCCTACACACGCTCACTCATCATGTTAGTATTATGTTTATATAACCACCAGAATAGATCCATTTTTAGATTAAAAACAGCCTACCGCAAACCTGTTTACCCTTAAATTACTATTTAAATTGGGAAGTCAATTTTTTCCCATGGTAGTTTATCCATACTGGGATGTGTAGAATGCAAATTGCGGCCCTTGTATTAACATTTAAATTGGGAAGTCAATTTTTTACCATGGTAGTTTAGGCATATTGATCTCATCCATACTGGAATGTGTAGAATGCAAATTGCTTCTTTGGCTATGTAGTCTGCTTGCCCGAGGGGCTAGCTGTATCATAATATTTTCTTCCTTGGAAACAAATATTTATACATAAATCAAACAAATTTTTTTATTAAACAAATATGTTTGAGAACCTAAAACAAAGAGTATTTGAAATTGGGAAACATTAAGCACCATGTAGTGAGCCAAT
>ML777988.1:1373451-1394784 GCA_009831015.1 Picea engelmannii | reverse complement strand
TGTGTGTGTGTGTGTGTGTGTCACAACCTAGCTAGATGTCAAATTGACTCATGAGACCCCCCTATTTGTGGGACAAGGGACCCCTTCAATGCAACAATTTCACTACTTAATCTATGAAGTTGCACATGCCCCACCTCCCTCCGAACTCTAAACTTGTGATTTATAAGGAGGAAACATATGTTATTAACTATTATTCTAACTCATATTGTACTATATATGAAGGTAATATCCTAGTGGATTAGCTCAATAATCAGTTTGAATTTCCTAGTTTCAAGGTGGAGTATAATCTAATTTAAGGTTACAACCTAGTTAGATGTCAAATTGGCACATGAGACCCCCTTGTTTGTAGGACAAGGAACCCCTTCAATGCAATAATTTGACTTCTTAATCTATGATGATGTGCATTCCCTACCCCCTCTCGACTTGAACTTATGACTTCTAAGGAGAAAACATACGTTCTCAATTAGTATGCCCACTCATGTGTTGTACTATATATGAAGGTAATATCCTAGTGGGTTAGATCAATCGATTTGAACTACCTAGTCTCAAGGTGAAGTATAATCCAATGTAAGTTCATAGCCTAGCTAGATGCTAAATTGACGCATAAGACCCCCTTGCTTGTGGGACAAGGGACCCCTTCAACACAACAATATGACTACTTAATTTACGAAGGTGTACAAACTCTACCCCCCTATGGATTTGAACTTGTGACTTCTAAGGAGGAAACATATGTTCTTAATTGTTATGCCCACTCATGTTGTACTTTATATGAAGGTAATAACCTAGTGGGTTAGCTCAATCGATTTGAATTGCTTAGTTTCAAGGCATAGATCATTGAGAGGTCATGGGTTCAAGTCTCATGCAATGCCTCTAGGTTAGGAGTACATGTTGTACTCCAACAACATTTACCTTGGCACCATTCATGGAATGTGAGGAAGTTCCTAGAGTGTTTCCCTAATGATATTTTCTGTGGAAAATAAATAAATACATACATATGTATGCATGTATATGTATATGTATGTATGCATGTTTTTCACTATACTTGGAAACTACATCGTATTTCTTTAAGTATAGCATCATCATGTTACAATTTTTGTTTATAATATTTGTTATCAATTATTTTTTTCACTAATTTATGGGCATTCTATTGACAAACTAACAATTGCTTAGTTCATTTTTTATTGAAAAAATAGTGAAACTACAATTAACAAGTTTTCTTCTAAATTTAATTATGTATCTTTAATATTGTAGTTCTGTTTTCATTTCATAGTAAAAGAATTCATATGATGTGCTATATATTTCTATTAAATCATTAAAAATACAAAAATAAGAACTATGTAATAGAGCATAGGCTCATTATAGTAGCAATAATTTTTCAAATTTGTTATAGTGACCCAACCATTGGATATCTAGGGTGGTTTACAAATCTTATTGGTATTAGAGAAGGTTTTCTTTGGTAATTTATATGGTTGAGCACAATATATGCTTACCAAAATCAAAAAGTCTAAATCCAAGGGAGAGACACACCCTATGGATCCAGAGATCAACAATAGAAGGGTAAGGAAGTATATGTAATCCTCTAATATGGTGGTTGAGCAGAGGGAACAACATATTGACGAAGACAAGATAATATTTTCAAGTTTGGAGGATCACAACAGTTACATTTCCAAGAGTATGACCTTATTTATGGATGCTCTTGAGAAAAATATCACCCCCTTTTGGAGCATCCCGATTCTCATGAGAAACTAGAAGATCACGAGGAGTCGAGGGAAGAGAAAGAAGAACTGGAGCTAAAAAATGGGAACTTAAATAACCAATATTCTCAACATTTACTTAAAGTGGAGGCAAAGTTCAATATTAAGACTTAGAAGGTGAGGTAGACATAATTAAGTTGAATCATTGGTTGTGGTAGTTAGAAGTCTATTTCAATGTGCATAATGTACAAGAGGAGTAGAAAATTGTTTTTTCCATAATCAAGCTAGAAGGTCATGCATATACTTAATGGGATAGTTACATCGAGACCCTTATGTTGGAGGGACACATGTTATTAAATAAGTGGGAGGTATAAAAAAATCTCTTCAAGTCCCAATTTTACCCGATTGGGTGTGAAGATGAAAAAAAGATCAACGAGACAACTATCAATGGAGGAAAGGAAAAAGTGTACAAGAGTACATTGTAGAGTTTTGGAAGCAATCCAATCAGTTAGGGATCTCTCTTAAGAACCCAAATGTGGTCCTCAAGTACCTAGGTGGATATTTATGTTATTCAATCCCAATACTATAGATAAGTCATGTGTTCCATGGACTCAATACAATCAATCTGACAAGAAAAAGGGGCATCCACTTTGTTTGAGGTAGTTACACCAATAGGTAGCTTCCAATCAGGGTGACAATAAGAAGGGGAAAGGGAAAAATAAAAATAATTTCCCCACTACACATGTGTATAAGGACCCTAATAACCATTATGATCATTGCAACATTGAGGGTCACACTAAAGAAGAATGTTGGAAATTGAATCTAGAGTTGAATTGAAGCAACAATGGTCCAAGAAGAAGAATATTCTAGGTGTGGAAGTAGGGAAAGATATAAAAAGTATCCCGTATGTGTACAATAAAATTCCTTGTACGGAATTTTTTCAAAGCCTTCCAAGTGGGTTCAAAGCATCGAGATCGTTCTCTCTCATGGGTCTCACATCCAAGGATTAATCTCACAATTTCTATTCTTGTTAGGCACAACCAATTTTTTGTACACTACAAAGGCATTATTTAGTGTAGAACATAGGTAGAGTTCGATGTGATCACCTTTGGGAGAAACAAGATATTTGAATAAGGAGAAACCCATGGATGGGGAAATTGGGATAGATAATTTTGCTGAGACTAGTGTAGACACGACACGAGGTTCCTAAAGCTCCTCTATAATAAAACATGAAGTGCATGGTATATAATTAGAAAGGAGATGAACCTTGGAAGCCTTCATCCTAGTGAGGATGTTCGATAATAGGGTATTTCCACATAGGTCAAACATCTCAAGCAGTTGATCACAAAAACATATCAAAGATCAATACACCAATGTATTACATGGTTAAAACCATCAAAGAGGGAAACAATCCACAACCCGCACCAAAATGGCCACTTAAGGACATATGTTAATGCAAAAGGAAAATTTTTAAATATTAGTTTCTCACAATCAATCATTAGAAAATGACCCTATATGCTCTTTAAATAGAGTTCATGGACCAATAAGGTGTTAAGCCACATATCAATATAGTTGTTAGTATCAAGGAGAATAAGAAATGTCATATCACTTTATGTCTAGAACATGTTGTGACCATTGGATTACATAACTATACTAATGCTACTAAGGAAACACAGTAAATGAACACACTTTAACTAAAGACATATTAGATCAAGTTGATCTTAACTAACTCCTAAGTGTTTAAATATCATAATATCCCCCCTTAATAACAAATTGGATTAGGATTGAAGGATTTACAAAGGTGACGCAAGAGGAGAAGGAATGAATCATTAGAGCCTATCCCTCCTTACTGACAACTTCCTGAACTCCTAACATACATCAAAGTTTGGAAAACTTCACTTTTATAAGAGACTTTGTGAAATGTATGCAACTTGATCATCTGTAGGGAAAAAGATTAGTTCAAGAATGTGATCTCGAATAATGTTTTTGATGAAGTGCATGTGTATCTTGATGTGTTTTCTCCTATGATGTTGAACTTGATCTTTGGCGAGCTTGATGGAACTCTAATTGTCACACTAGAGTGTGGTTGGATGCTTCTACTGGAATCCAAACTCTAAAAGGATCTGCCAAAGCCACAAGACTTCTTGACTTGCATTAGTTGTTACTCCATACTCTACTTTTGTTTAAGAAAGATAAAGAGCTTGTTGCTTCTTACAAGCCAAAGTGACATGTCTAGAACCAAGACTAAAAGCACAACATGTAGTAGACTTTCGATAATTAGAGTCTCCAGCCCAATCAAAATCAATGAAACCAAATAACAAAAGAGTCCCCCCTGAATTGTAATGTATCCCAAAATGAACTATACCCTTAATATATCGAAGCATCCTTTTCAATGCTTTCCAATAGCTCTCACATGATGTTTTCATATACCAAGAAATAATACCAACAACTTAGAAAATATTAGGATGAGAATGAGTCAAATATAAAAGGCTCCCAACTAACTGATAGTACAAACTAGCATCTACTTTAGGTGTAGTACAGGTGGAAACATGTTTGATTCCAAACTAGAAGGGATATGGGGTTGGTTTACATCTTCCATGTGAAAGTGGTAAAGAAGGTCACATGCATACTTAGACTAGGAAAGGGAAATTCCTCCCTTGGTTTGCAATACTTGGAGGCCAAGGAAATAATGCAAATAACCTAAGTTTTCCATTTCAAATGTCTTCTTAAAGCTAGATTTCAAATGCTTTAAAAGTTTGGGGTCACTACCTATGAGGATAAGGTCATCAACATAAAGAAAAGGTATTATGAGATGGTTACCTACGTTGTTGGTAAAGACATTAGGGTCAGTATGACATCTATAAAACTTGATGTTAAGAATAAAGTTATTCATTTTAGCATACCAAGCCCAAGGATCTTGCTTAAAACCATAGAGGGATTTGTTAAGGTGGAAAACAATGTTGGAGTTATTTGAAAATAGCCAAGAGGTTGTTCTGTGTAAATTTATTCTTGAAAATCCCCATGAAAAAAGGAAAATTTAACATATGTTTAATGAACCTCCCATTTATGTGAGGCAACAAGGGATAGAACAAGGTAGGCAGAATTCATTTTTTCTACAAGGGAAAAGGTTTTATTATAGTCAATCCCTCCAACTTGAGAAAATCCTTTTGAAACTAATAATGCCTTATGTATTTCAACACTTCATTTGATGCATATTTAGTTCTATACAACCATTTACATCTGAAAAGTTTTCTTCCTTTCAAAAGAGGTAGAAGATATCAAGTATCATTTTCCATTAATGAACATTATTTTTCGTTCATTGTTGTGTCCTAATATGGATGGCCATAAGCTTATGAAAGTGTTTTTGGATCATGAATCTATAAAACTTGAGCCAAAAAAGAGGAGATTGGCTGGAACTATAAATATACAGGATGTTGATTTGTAGGAGGAAATATCACCAATTGTTTCTTGTGTTGTACATACCCATATAGGAAGTAGTGATGTTGGTGCAGGTTCATGTTCAATGGACCCAACTGGAGGAAGGTGAGAAGGAAAATATGGGTTTTCATCCTCACTATCATCATCTAAATAAGAAGCTAGAGTAGGATCATTAACATAAAAGTTGGGAATAAAATATGGCACAGACGCCAAAGATGGATTGCAGGCCAAACATGGCTTGCAAGCCAAATATGGCACATACATTGAATTAGGCTCACAGGCCTAGAGACCTTCATCAAACTTAATATCTCTATTAACAATAATTTCATTGAAATGAGGTTGAAGAAGTCTATAACCTTTTACATCTTAAAAATATACAACAAAAATGCACTTCTCACTTTTATGTTGTAATGCTTTCCTTTTCTCATCAGGAATGTAAGCCCATGCTTCAGTAACAAACACACATAAGTGGCTTACCTCTAGTTTAATTTTACTCCATGCTTCTTCTGGTGTTATATTTTTTAAAACCTTTGTGGGAGTGCAATTAACTACATAATTGACACAATTGGTTGCTTCAACCCAAAAATGAAGACTTAATCCCATTTCCTTTAATGTGCAATTATTTCTCTCACTAACACCATTTTGTTGTGGTGTAAATGGAACAATATATTTCATTTGAATACCCTATGCAATGCAATAAGTTGTAAATTTGTTGTTAACATATTTTCCTATATTATATGTTCTTAACCTCTACAATTGATGTCTAAATTGTTTTTCTACAAGGGCATTGTAGGATAAAAACATGTCAAAAACTTCACTCTTAAGTTTTAATAAATAAACCCAAGTGCATTTGGAGAAGTCACCAATGAAATATAAAAAGTACTTGAACCCAAAGAAATAAGGAGAAGGAAGTAGACCACATAAATCACTATGAATAAGCTGCAAGGGGGCCAAGGTGTGCCAAGATGAATGTTTGTCAAAGTTGTCATGATGATGTTTCCCAAGAACACATCTATCACAAACACCATCTCTGCAAGAAACAAGAGCCAATCATCGTATTTTTATTACATAGTTGTTGCAATAAGCGATATTTTAAATGAACAAATTGTTCATGCCAAAGTTTTCTCAAGTCACTGCTATGAGAAATAAAAACTAATGAAAACTATGATGACCCAAAGTTTTTAAATATGTACAACTTGGTAATATCATCAACACTTCAAGTTGCTAGGACATGGTTAGGATCTTTTAAATCCTTGATTACAACTTGGTGAGGTGAAAACTCTATTATTATACCTTCAACTAAATGAGTGATTTGATATATTGATAGAGGATTGTAGGAGAGACTTAGAACACATAATACATCACCAACAAATATGTATTTAGTGTTAGATTCGTTAAGATCAAAACAAAAGAATTTGTTCTTAGCTATATGATAATGTTCTCTAGAATCAATAAGATAATTTTTATAAGAAGAAGTAGATATTGCATTGAAGGAAAAAGAAAAAGAAGAAAACGCGTGTCCATGAGAAGAAGAGTTAGAAAAAGAAGAATCAAGATTGATTTTGTGCTTCTTCATTGCTACTTCTAGGGCCTCCATCTTCTTATAACATTTAGACTTTAGTTGACCATCTTTCCCACAAAAACTATAATGTCTCTCATTCTTCTTACCTTTTGATTTTGTTCCTTTGTCACAATTAGGAATAGGATCTCAATGAGATGGTTTGGAACCCTTGTTTTGCTTATTGTTGTGAGGATGTTGCATCTTCATATGTTTGGATTTATCCCTTTGCTGGGCCACTAAGGCTTTGTTAAATGTACCTATAGTGTTGATCTCTCCAAGATGCATGTAACATACCCAATACCATATGTAACTATTGATGATATGAGGTACTTATTGAAACCACAAATGTCCGTCAATTTGTTTCTTAGATACCTTCTTGTCACACGCCTATCCATATAATTGGGATGAGTTCACCATTCTATAACTCTGATACCAATTCCCTTATTATATTTCCATTAATTTATTAATACATGAAGACATGACATTACAGGCTTATACATGCAACTGAAACAACATTCAAATCACAACATAAACACAATTAATTTACATAACCATGTATAAAATCATAACACTTATCTATCTGGGTAATAACCGCCAACTAGTTGTAGACAAAGGACATTCCACCCAACCATAGGATCTCTATTTCCCATGATCTTTTTGCAATAGGGCCATCCCTGATATGTGGCTATGATTATACAAGGATGAAATCACCTATGGCTGGATATGATCCTCTCACATAGACCAATTTACCATATATCACAGTCTATGACCTCTTAGAAGACTTCCAATCCACTAGATCTTTTTACCCATTAGCATGCATAACCCAAGGAATAATATCCCCTTCTCTATCATGCAGTCCCTCGGGCTACCCCACTTCCTTCCCAGGCTTCAACATAGAGTGGCTAGGAAATCTCATTATTAGGGACTAAAGGAATTATTAGATACAATTAAGTTTGCTCAATAACTACCATTTAACATACACACAGTTTGAATTCTTCATGGTAGCGAATTTCCATCATTTACTCACAACTATACCATGGTAGCTTGGGATCATAGACAAATTCCTAAGGAAGAATGAATGAACAACCACACAACCAAAAAAAACCTTTTCATGACCCAAATTATGGGTTATATTTGCATGCCCATGATACACCATGTGTCTTCCTAAATCCCACGTATCTCCCCTTGGAAACTAATCCCAAGGTTGATATGAATTAGGGTAACATAAGGAAAAAGACTTAAGCTTAGGAATAAAAAAATATTGTCTTACTTTGGCCCCTTTGAGCTCTTTAAGCCCCCTTTATTTCCTCTATTGTGGAATCATATCCCCCCATGTATTTCATCCTTCTTCGCCTACAACCTGTGATGTATTTTTATTATTTTCAATGTACCATTTACATATTACATCATTTGGATTTCATCCTTTCATTATATACACATATACATTATTATTTTGGGGATCAAAATTGGGGTGTTACATACAACCCCCCCAATAAGATTTTTCACCATCCTCTGTGCACATGACCATTATATATAATAAATTTAACATCAAAATTTCAGAACAAGTGTGGGTTTTCCTCTCACATCACATCCTCCAAATCCCATGTTGCTTCTTCAAGGTCGTAGTGGCTTCACTGGACCTTACCCACCCTATGAATTTGTGTCTGGGCACCATGATCTTCCTATATAGTATAGATATTGGTTGTAGCTAGGAGTCTCCTTCAAGTTCCACACAATATGCTCATAGGGGTATTACATTTTTTCCCCTTGGAATAACACCATCCTTGGTGTTCTTTCCAAGTACTTAATTCATGTCTTCATTATTCAATTGTTCCTATAACAACCATAAAAAAATACACATGTTATGGCCATTTTCATGTAGCAATTATGTTATTCACAGGGGTTCTCAACTCCACATTGTAAGCATGTATTCAAAAATAAGTATGCAATTGTAATTCAATAGTCATATGTATGGTTATTTCTCTATACATTTTTCCTTGGAAAAAATGTATGGTTATTTCTCTACTTCGCAAAGCTGCCATGAGAAAGAGTTTAGCTCACTATTCTTTATGAAACGTCCTTCTTGATTCTTTCCATCACGCCACATAAATGTTTCACCACATATTTATTTAAGTTTCCGCTTCCTTTTTGCACTCACCCTTCCAGGCTCAAGCATTCCCTTCTTTGCTAAATAGTCCCTCAGGAGATCCATCTTGCCAAGGTTTTCACGTGAAAGGAGAGTTCCAACTTAATATTAGACATCCATTGTAAATATCTAATCAATAACTTGTGGCAACCAAAAGGTCCCAATGTCATCACAATGGCCTTGTTCCTGAGCATTCCTTATTTCAACCACCATCATTTTCCATAACTCTTTTCTCTTGACAAATCCTTCATGTAGTCAATCCAAATATGAATACTCTAGCATGCAATTCTTTCATCGCATCCACAACAGCGCTTGAAATGATCTCAAAATTCATGAGTTAGTAGAAATTCCATCATTTGAGTTGTTCACATATTAATTTGAATGAAACATAACACACGCATACATTCACACACAAGAATATACACCAACATGTGTGTGTATGTACATATCCATAAATGCACACTTCCATAACTACACATGAACATCTACTCAATGCATCCTTGCATTGATTCTATAATAACACATTCCTGTATCATGTATTCCACCATGATGATTTGGAAGGTCTAGCCAACACCTCGACAAATCATCTAGTCACCTCCCCCTCCCCAATACTTGCTTGACCATCTAGACACCTTCCATTTTAGCCCAACACAACACCAGTTATATACCCCTTCTTTGCTAAAGAGTCCCTCAAGTGTAGTAGAAGGAATTTCCCTTCTCTTCTATATAGTCCCTGTAACAACCCCAATTTTAATCCTCATGAATCACAATGTAATTGTATAAATGTGATTTAGGTTGGTGAGCTTGTAATATTCCAGATATAAAAAGTATGTAGAACATAAATAAATAACTGGAAATGGAAGATGAACAACAATATAACCAGAACAACACCACAATAATACAAAAATGATACTAGAATAACACCAGAAAGAGCACTTTGATTACTGAGAGCAATGTTCACTTGCCTCTTCGAGGGGGAAACCTCCAGTAGAGCAGAGATCTATTACAATTATATCCAAGACAAAATTTTTGATACCCTTGAATCCTATTTATACTAAAACCGCCCATGCCGATAGAAAACATATAAGATTTTAGTTGGTAGTCACTAATTTGGAGACACACATTTTCACAACGCCCTCCACATTTCATGGACCTGCCATTGGCAATCATGATTTGAAAATTATTGGTTCCACGGAAATAGCAATTAGTTTCTTGGGCAATGCGACGATGAATAAAATTATGGGTGCTTCCACTATCAACAAGAATGATGACCTTCCTATGCTTGATGTAACCAATTATCTTGAGGGTTTGGGGAGCAGAGAAGCCAGTGAGAGAATTTAGGGAAATGAACGGTTCTACTTCAGGAGGGTCTGAGGGAGGGGTTATGTCAGTGGGTTTAGGTGACACAGACACAAGGGGAGCTTCAACATCCTCTTTCGAAACATCCTCTGAGATAGCCATAAAAATATTTTGTTCCTTACACTTGTGTCCCAGAAAATATTTGTCATCACAATTATAACAAAGGCCTTTGAGTTGGCGTTCAACCATTTCGGCCCTGGTAAGTTTTTGGATTCTTAGTGGAGTAGAAGGAGGAGTGGGATTTACTGGTTTAGTGAGAGGAATAAAGGAGGGTTTATGATTTTGAGAAGAGAAAAACTGTTGTGCTTCCTAATGTATTTTAGTATCCTCCACCCAACTCTAAGGCTGAGCCATGAGGACATGGGCACAAATCTCATCCTTGAGGCCACTGATAAAACATTCTCGGAAAAAAGCATTAGACATGCCCTCTGTACGAAAAGCCAATCTCTCAAAAGCAGCTATAAAGTCTTCCATTGTGCCAGATTGTTTCAACTTTGTCAAATGGCCTAAATGGTTGGTGTCAGTGTCAAATCATTCATAAAGCTCTGCCACAAAGTGTGTCCAAGCAACATACCCTTGGCAAACAATATTTCTCCATTTCCACCATTGCCAACGTTCTTGATCTAGATGGATAACACCATACCAAAGTTTTGCCAACTCATCTGTAATGTCGTACAAAGAGAAATAATGTTCCATTTGAGTTACCCAACCTCACGCAGTCGCGCTCCTCAGGGCACGTCCGCTCACAGGATCTTCTTTTCCTTTGGCCCAAAGAACACTAACCGGTTCTTCAAATTCCCTATCGGAAATTCTTCACCCACAGAACTCTTCACGAGATCTCCCTGTTTAAATCGGGAAATCGGACTTTGCGGGATCGCGATTCCCATGGTCGCATGGTTTTAGGTTCTCAAAACCCTGAACCCCGATGCAAGTCAATGATGACCTTTACTTTTCCCCGTCGGGACTTCTACTATCACGATTTTGATACTCACGACACCAACGACTCGGTTCTCCGACTCCCGATGTCCGATGCACTGAAACTCTGACACACGCGTGAGCTGTCCCTTCAACTTCCCATCACTTCTATCGGGATTTCGGACTTCATGGGATCGCGAGTCCTGATGTCAATGCTTCGACACTTCTTGCTATGAAAACCCGATAGCTTGTGCCACCTATCTTCCACTCCGACTCTTGGGGTCCCACACAACTCTTCCGTCGGGATATCGTGTTTCACGATTACAAGCTGCAAGAGTAACCTGTCTCCGAAATCTCTGATACTTCGAACCCCAACTTATTTGAATCTTCTGACACGTTTTCCAAATGATGGATGGTTCTATCTCATCGGGATATCGCGTCTCGCGATATCGCAATTCCTATTGAAATAATTTGGAGGTTCGATCTACGAAACCCCGATACAAAATGTGTGAGTGGATCCAATGGTCCTGGCTGACTTGGATCAATGCTCTATCTGTTCTGAGCTTAACCCTTTGGGAATACACCACTGTATCTCCCCTGCACATCCACACGATATGACGACTCACAGCGGTTCGCGGATTCTCCTCTGAGAATACCGACCGTCCGTTCCTTCCTGATAAATTCTGCGAAAGGACCAAGTGTTCCTTTCCACGGAACTTGTTTGCCTACTCGCAAACTTGCGACGCTTCCCTCGAACTTCAAGTCACAACTTTTCCTCGTTGTTCTTCAAGAAAACTCAAAGGCCTATCCTTCTTGAGATTTTCCCACGTCTTCAAGTTCTTAAAAAAGAAACTCCTTGCTCGCACTCCTTGCGGAAAACCTTCAATCACGTCTAAGTGTCGAAGTTTCTTTCGAATCTGCACACACCTGCAACAACAATCCTTCAATACCTCACTCAGGTTCGCACCCCTGAGACTTTTATCCGGCCTGCACACTCCTTGCACGGCTCTTGTAACCCAAATTCACTTCTGGGTGAACGAGAATCAAAGTTATCTCTAATTGAACCCTCTGTCAACGCACTCCTTGCAGACAATTCGACTGCACTCCTTGCAGGAATTTTCTGGCTCAGATAGAGAAACAATTGAAACTCATTCCTTCTTCCTCTCATATTCCAAACTCAACATGAAATCACATACACAACATATAAAAGCAAATGTATAACAGGAAACAAACATTCACGAGCATATCAACATAAATACACAGAGAATCAGACACAAAACCATGAATTTGAACCAATCTTCTTCTATTAATTCAAATGTCAATACATGGGTGTTCTCTACACAACTCTCTGCTTGCTCTTCTTCCTGAATGCTCCAGAATTATATTTACAATACACAATGAGGGTGTCTATATCCGTTCTCCCTCCTTCTTTCTAAAATTGTCTAGTCTAGAATTAATTTCTATCTAACTGCATTAACTATCTTAAATGTCGTCTATCCACTAAAGGACGAGAGCTATCCGCTCAAGGTCCATTGCAATACACAAGTGCGCTTCATCTTAAATGACTCATTTAAGATCGCGCAACAACTTCCAAGGTAATTTCAAAATTTGTGCTGGCTTATCCAGCTGTCTTCCGCTTCCGCGTTGGCTCGCTTGATGTGTTGGAGATGCTCCTGCATCATACTCCCTTGCTGAAAATTTTCATGGGCTCCTGTCCATGAGCTCCTGCACGGTATATCCATGCTTCAAAATCTCTGCTTCGTTTTCCCAGCTGGCATCTTCCACTAGATGGTTCTTCCATTTGACCAGATACTCATAGTATTGTTCCCTTCTGGTCTTCTTACCTATTCTCTTGTCCAGTATACATTCCATCTGCGGCTTCTCTGCAATTGGAATCTACTTCTGCCACTGAACCTCTGGCTGTTCACCTTCTGTTCCTGCTTCCTCAGCTATATATGGATATAAATCCACGACATTGAATATCAGGGATATCCCGATCCCATCGAGTAACTCGATCTCATAAGCATTTTCTCCCAATTTCTTCAAGACCTTGCATGGCCCGATTTTCTTCATTTTGAATTTATTATATGTTCCTCTCGGGAACCTCTCTTTCCTCAAATGTGCCAGAACTAATTCACCAACCTCAAACTGAATTTGTCTCTTCCGTTGGTCGGCTCTGCGCTTATATTCGTGACTTGAATTCTGCAATCGGACCTTCACCTGGCTGTGAAGTTCCTTCATCGCCTCTGCGAATTCTTCGGCACTTGCGCTCCTAGTAGCAGTCTGCTCCAAATCCCTTAATTCAGAAATTCCCCGCAACTGTGTGCCATACACAATTTGAAATGGGCTTCGGCCTGTGCTCCTGTTCACTAAATCATTGTATGCGAACTCTGCCTGCGGTAATATATTATCCCACTGGCTTTGGTGTTCCATCACCAAGCTTCTCAGCAAGTCTCCCAGACTTTTGTTTACCACTTCTATTTTCCCATCCGTCTGAGGATGATAAGAAGAACTAAACATCAAGTTAGTCCCCAGCTTCTTCCACAGTGTCCTCCAGAAATGTCCCACGAACTTTGTATCTCTGTCCGAAACTATGCTCCTGGGTAAGATGTGAAGTCGAATGACCTCCTTGAAAAACAGATTGGCGATATGAGTCACATCACTGGTTTTCTGGCATGGGATAAAATGTGCCATCTTGAAAAACCTATCCACTACCACAAAGACTAAATCAAATCCTCTTTGCGTCCTTGGCAATCCCAGTACGAAATCCATGCTGATTTCATCCCACGGCCTCTCGGGTATGGGTAATGGTTGATAGAATCTTGCATTCTACTTTCTTCCTTTTGAATGTTGGTAAATTCTGCATCTGTCTACAAACCGCTTGACCTTTGACCGCATCCCTAGCCAAAAGTATGACTCACTCAGCTTTGCGAATGTCTTATCATGACCAAAGTGTCCGACCAATCCTCCACTGTGTTTCTCCTTTAACAGATTCTCCCTCATGGAGCATTTCGGAATACACAATTGATTTCCTCTGAACAACAATCCTTCCTGGATCACGTACTTTATCCACTGGCTTCTATCTCTGAGAACTGGATTCTCAGCTGCTTCATACGCTTCCTTAAAGTTTGGATCATCTGCATACATATCTCTGAGATTCTCAAAGCCTAACGTCCTGACTTTGAACTCCTGCATCAACAAACACTTCCTGCTCAAAGAATCAACCACTTTGTTAGCAGTACCCGAAATATGCTTAATTACAAAAGTGAAATTCTGCATGTATTCGACCCACTTAACATGCCTTTGATTCAACTTCTCCTATTGAGTCACAAATTGTAATGCATGGTTATCACTATATAACACAAATTCCTTTGGAATCAAATAGTGCCTCCATTTTTTCAATGCCTGTATGATGGCATAGAATTCCTTATCATACGTGGAGTAATTCAATTTCGCCTCATTCAGCTTCTCGCTAAAATATGCAATCGGTCTGTCCTCCTGACTCAAGACCGCTCCTATGGAAAACCCGCTTGCGTCACATTTCACTTGAAATGTCTTTTGGAAATCTGGCAACACCAGAATTGGTTGTTCCGTAATCTTCCTCTTCAACAAATTGAAGCTCTTCTCGGCCTCTTCATTCCAATGAAAAGATTTATGTCTTTTCTTGACTGTATCCATCATCGCTGCGCTAATCCCATTGGAATTTCTGATGAACTTCCAGTAGAAACTAGCTAACCCATGAAAACTTCTCACCTCAAAGATATTCTTCGGTGATGGCCAATTCTTGATTACTTCCACCTTATTCGGATCCATCCTCAACTCATTAGCCGAAATAACAAACCCCAAGTAAATGAGCTCTGTCTTCATGAATGAGGACTTCTTCATATTTATCAACAACTTCTCCTGCTGTAGCTTCTGCATCACTGTAGACAAATTCTTCAAGTGCTCTGCCATTGATTTATTGTAGATTAGTATGTCATCCAAATACACAATGATGAACTTCCCGATGAACTCCCTCAGGACTTCATTCATTAACCTCATAAAGGTACTCGATGCATTTGTCAAGCCAAATGGCATGACAAGCCATTCATACAGTCCTTCGTTTGTCTTGAATTCTATCTTCCATTCATCGCCTTCTCTCATGCGAATCTGGTGATATCCGCTTTTTAAATCAATATTTGAAAAGTACCTTGCTCCGCTCAAGCAATCCATCAGATCATCCATCCTTGGCAATGGAAATCTATACCTGATAGTTATCTTGTTGATGGCCCTCGAGTCCGTACACATTCTCCAACCTCCATCCTTTTTTGGACTGAGTACCGTTGGAACGACACACGAGCTCAAACTTTCCCTGACCAATCCTTTGTCTAGCAGCTCCTGGACTTGTTTCTTGACCTCTTCATTTTCTTGCAGCGTCAACCTGTACGCGGCTTTGTTTGGAAAACTGGATCTTGGTATGAGGTCTATATGATGACTCACACTCCTCATCGGTGGCAACGAATGAGGTAATTCGTCCACCACAATGTTAGCGAACTCTTCCAGCAGTTCCTGAATTCCCTCTGGTAGATCATCCACTCTTGTGCTAGTCAAAACAATCCTCGGTTTCCTGACCACAAAGAATTGTGGATATTCTTTCTTATTCACCTCTGTAAGAAGTTCCTTCCCACTCATGAGAAGTACAATATTTCTCTCTTCTGGTTTTACCTCCTTATCTTTTATCGGAAGCAACATGTGTGTCCTCCCATTCTTCTCTAGGGTATACGTATTCATCTTCCCATCATGAATTACGTTTCTATCATATTGCCATGGTCTACCCAGTAATAAATGACAGACATCCATAGGAATGACATCACATAGAATCTTATCATTATATCCTCCTATCTTGAATTCAACCAAGCATTGTTTAGTAACAGTTACCTGGTGTCCCTTCTGTAGCCATGAAACTTTATATGGACTCGGGTGATCAGTCGTTTCCAGCTCCAGCTTCTCTACCATCTCAGTTGAAACGAGATTATTTGTGCTACCGCTGTCCACAATAACCTTGCATACCTTGTCCTTGGTTTTGCAAGCAGTCCTAAAAAGTTTGGTCCTTTGGACTGAGCTTTCCACCTCCTTCTCAGGTGTCAAAAGGACTTTTCGCATCATTAGTGATCTTCCGCCTTCTGTGTCTTCTGCCTCAACATCTTGCCTTTGTGCCTCGGCGATGTGAGCTTCTCCAATGTCCTTCTTTTTCTCTGGAAACTCATAAGACTTATGCCCATTCTTTCCACATGTGAAGCATGTGATTACTCCTCCTCTTCCTTTTCCTCTACCTCTGGTACGCGGAAAAGTGTTTGCGTCAGCATAACCTCCCCTCTGCTCATTATGCTGTCCTCTTTGCTCAACACACGAGCCCCGCTGTGAACTTCCACCTCTCTCTGTTCGAGCTTGAGGTTTCTTCCGTTCCTCCTTGGGCTTCTGGTATTTATCTTGGGCAACCGACTTGCCTCTGGGCTGGCTCCTGCCTCGGCCTTGCTGACCTTGCTTACGGCTCATCTTCTCTTCAGCTTTCAGAGCCATCTGATAGGCATCCTCCACCGTTCGAATGGTTTCCATACTCATCTCGTCCCGAATGTTGTATCTCAGACCATTCAGATATCTAGCAACCTTCTCATCGTCACTGTCCCGATGACCTGCCCTGATGTTTAGTCGATAGAATTCCTCAGTATATTCCTTTACTGTCATCAGCTTCTGTCTTAAGTTCTGCATTCTCCTAAACAAAGTGATTTGATAGTCTCTTGGGATGAACTTTGCCTTCATCTTTGCAATCATTCGATCCCAACTCTTGATCTTCTGCTTGCCTTTGCAGTGTCTATCTACTTGTAGCTCATCCCACCACAATGCTGCATGGCCCTTCAAGCGTGTGACAGCATGCTTGAATTTCATATCCTCTTCGATATCTTCATAATCGAAGTATGTATCCAGAGCTCTAATCCAATCTAGAAGCTCTTCTGCATCCAGATTCCCTTCATAAACTGGAATGTCCATCTTTTCCTTCGCACCCATCCGCGCAATAGCTTTGATTAGACGTTCATTGGCTGCATCCTCGGCTGCAACTTCTTCTTCGTGTTCAGCCTCAACTTCGCTGTCAGAATCACTAAGATCCCTTGCACTCGCTGTGTGTCTTTGTGCTGTCTCCATGTCTTCGAGTCTTGCTCGGAGATCATGCATTTGCTTCTCTATGGCTGGATCTGCTATCTGTCTGCCTCTTCATCGCTGCATTTCCCTATCCTCTGGATCGGGCGACTGCACGTCCCTTCTCCTGGGCGGCATGATGAATTCTCTTTCTTCTCTGCTACAGAAAGCAAATAACTTCCTTGCTCTGATACCAATCTTGAAGCAGTCGTGCTCCTCAGGGCACATCCGCTCACAGGATCTTCTTTTCCTTTGGCCCGAAGAACACTAACCGATTCTTCAAATTCCCTATCGAAAATTCTTCACCCATAGAACTCTTCACGAGATCTCCCTGTTTAAATCGGGAAATTGGACTTCACGGGATCGCGAGTCCCGTGGTCACGTGGTTTTAGGTTCTCAAAACCCCGAACCCTGATGCAAGTCAACACTGACCTTTACTTTTCCCTATCGGGACTTCTACTATCGCGATTTCACTACTCGCGACACCAGCGATTCGGTTCTCTGACTCCCGATGTCCGATGCACTGAAACTCCGGCACACACGTGAGCTGTCCCTTCAACTTCCTGTCACTTCTATTGGGATTTCAGACTTCGCGGGATCGCGAGTCCTGATGTCAATGCTTCGACACTTCTTGCTACGAAAACCTGATAGCTTGTGCCACCTGTCTTCCACTCCGACTCTTGGGGTCCCACACAACTCTTCCGTCAGGATATCGTGTTTCGCGATTACAAGATGCAAGAGTAACCTGTCTTCGAAATCTCCGATACTCCAAACCCCAACTTCTTTGAATCTTCTGACACGTGTTCCAAATGATGGATGGTTCTGGCTCGTCGGGATATCGCGTCTCGCGATATCGCAATTCCTATTGAAATAATTTGGAGGTTCGATCTACAAAACCCCGATACAAAATGTGTGAGTGGATCCAATGGTCCTGGCTGACTTGGATCAACGCTCTATCTATTCTGAGCTTAACCCTTTGGGAATACACCATTGTATCTCCCTTGTACATCCACACGATCTGACGACTCACAGCGGTTCGCGTATTCTCCTCTGAGAATACCGACCGTCCGTTCCTTCCTGATAAATTCTATGAAAGGACCAAGTGTTCCTTTCCACGGAACTTGTTCGCCTACTCGCAAACTTGCGACGCTTCCCTTGAACTTCAAGTCACAACTTGTCCTCGTTGTTCTTCAAGAAAACTCAAAGGCCTATCCTTCCTGAGCTTTTCCCACATCTTCAAGTTCTTAAAAAAGAAACTCCTTGCTCACACTCCTTGCACCAAACCTTCAATCACGTCTAAGTATCGAAGTTTCTTTCAACTCTGCGCACGCCTGCAGCAGCAGTCCTTCAATACCTCACTCAGGTTCGCACCCCTGAGACTTTTATCCAGCCTGCGCGCTCCTTGCACGGCTCCTGTAACCCAAATTCATTTCTGGGTGAACGATAATCAAAGTTATCTCTAATTGAACCCTCTATCAACGCACTCCTTGTGGACAATTCGACTGCACTCCTTGCAGGAATTTTCTGGCTCAGATAGAGAAACAATTGAAACTCATTCCTTCTTCCTTTCAGATTCCAAACTCAACATGAAATCACATACACAACATATAAAAACAAATGTATAACAGGAAACAAACATTCACGAGAATATCAACATCAATACACAAAGAATCAGACACAAAACCATGAATTTAAACCAATCTTCTTCTATTAATTCAAATATCAGTACATGGGTGTTCTCTACACAACTCTCTGCTTGCTCTTCTTCCTGAATACTCCAAAATTATATTTACAATACACAATGAGGGTGTCTATATCTGTTCTCCCTCCTTCTTTCTAAAACTGTCTAGTCTAGAATTAATTTCTATCTAACTGCATTAACTATCTTAAATGCCGTCTATCTACTAAAGGACGAGAGCTATCCGCTCAAGGTCCATTGCAATACACAAGTGCGTTTCATCTTAAATGACTCATTTAAGATCGCGCAACAACTTCCAAGGTAATTTCAAAATTTGTGCTGGCTTATCCAGCTGTCTTCCGCTTCCGCGCTGGCTTGCTTGATGTGTTGGTGATTCTCCTGCATCACAACCAATGGGATCTGAGCCATCAAATTTGTTCACATTCACATGAGGAAGGCGTAGGTCATGTTGAAAGTGATGGGGATGAAAATTATGGGAATGAGAGGAAGTTTCACCTTCGGTATGCAATGGTGGGTTAAATAAGGGAGGATCTACAGGGATATGCAGCTTGGTGTAGATCATCGTAGTGACCGATTCAAGCTGGGTAGTAATGTCTTGTTTGAGGTCTTATTTGAGTTCCTCAATTGAGGCGGTGATGGAGGAATGCATGTTTTTATTGATGGTGGCAATATTGGCACTGAGCTGTCTCACTTCTTGTTGGGTGTCTGTGAAATTAGAGTGTAAGGTGTTGAAGCGAGCTTCTAAGTCTTGGCTACAGGTATGGGCCATGATGATGAGGCAACCGAAAAGGGGCAGGTGGGGTCAAATTTTTTTCTGAAAAATGATAGGTATGAATGTGATAAGGGAGAAGAGAGAAATACAATGGAATAGACCTCAAATAATGGTGCCAACAAGATCTAGACCTTTTTTTTTTTAAGACCCGTGGAGTTATACTCCGATCTGAAGAATACTGCAGTGATGAACTTCCCAAATGATTAATCAGGAAGACATGTGTAGTAATTTGGAAACTCAAATGTAGGAGACATAGTTGCACGGAAATAGATCTTGTCTGTTTTGTTTTTTGTTTCCTTCCCCAAAGGTTAGGTATCCAAGGGTTCTCCAGACAAGGGTTTGCCTTGTGCTATAGCTCTCTGATATATGTGAGAGGTCCAACAGTAGTACTCATCCCAATATCTCAGAGCACCAACTAAGGAGGCTAGACCGTGCCCTTAGCCGTACTACCTGACTATCCAGGTACTAGAGAGTATCTTCCCGAGTGTTGTTCTCGGTGGCTGTTAAGGTCCTAACCCGCACATAGGTAGATCAATGTATTCAGATGTAATAAAGGTCAATATTAATAAGGCCTTTGGATAAAATAGAATAAGGTGGATGTAAGAATACCTAATAGAAGCTTCCGCTTCTAGAAGGATCTTCCTCTAGATGCTTCTATTAATAGACATATTTAGTATAAATAAGAGGCGAGGGTATGAGAACCCTAGCTTGGAGATTATTGTAACAGAGCGCTGCTCGACTGGAGGTTTCCCCCTTGAAGAGGCCTGTGAACATTGCTTTCTGAATCAAAGTGCTTTTCTATTGCTATTTCGAGTATCATTTATGTGTATTGTGAAGATTATGCTGGATATTTTACTGTTATTCTGCCATTTATAACATTTTATTTCTGTTCTGTATATTTTATATATCTGGTATCTTGCAAGTGGTATTAGAGCACTTTCCTTGGCAGAAATTGTGGGTTATTTTTTTCCAGCGTAGAGACGTATTCCGACGTCTTTAAGCCACAAATATCTGTCGTTACGCGCATAAACCCGCAGTTGAGGGATTCATACACACAGGAAATACAAGTGGTTCTTAAGCGCACGTCTGTTGGCCACCCTTGTAACCCCTGTTGGTACCCCTTCGAGTGGTAGCGCATCAGACAACACTTGTGTACGGATCAGCCTAGATTTCCTGAAGCCCTCTTTAGATAAACCTATCGGCCGTCAGACTGCTATAGTGTCACCGAGAACATCACTCGGGAAGATACTCTCCAGTACCTGGGTAGTCGGGTAGTACAGCTAAGGGTACGGTCTATCCTCCTTAGTTAGTGCCTTGAGATATTGGGCCGAGTACTACTGTTGGACCCCGCACGTATATCAGAGAGCTATAGCACAGGGCAAACCCTTGTCTGTAGAACCCTTGAATACTTAACCCTGGGGGAACATAAACCGCAACATAAACAAATTAAACCGGCGAGATCTATTGACGTGCATCTGTGTTCGCGTTGCTAAGTAAATACTCTCTGGTTCAGAATTTGGGGATTTAAGCACTGCAACATTCTTCAGACCAAAGTATAACCCCGCAGCTGTAAAA
>ML777988.1:1351589-1371351 GCA_009831015.1 Picea engelmannii | reverse complement strand
AAGGATCTTCCTCTAGATGCTTCTCTTAATAGACATATTTAGTATAAATAAGAGGCGAGGGTATGAGAACCCTAGCTTGGAGATTATTGTAACAGAGCGCTGCTCGACTGGAGGTTGCCCCCTCGAAGAGGCTTGTGAACATTTCTTTCTGAATCAAAGTTCTTTTCTATTGCTATTTCGAGTATCATTTCTGTGTATTGTGAAGATTATGCTGGATATTTTACTATTATTCTGCCATTTCTAGCATTTTATTTCTGTTCTGTATATTTTATATATCTGGTATCTTGCAGTGGCACTATAGCAGTCAGGCGACTGATCAGTTTATCTATGGAGGGCTTCAAGAAATCTAGGCCGATCTGTACATAGGTGTTGTCTGATGCAATACCACTCAAAGGGGTACCAACATGGGTTACAAGGGTGTCCAACAGATGTGTGCTTAAGTACCACTTGTATTTATTATGTGTATGAATCCTCGACCACAATTTTATGCGTGTAATGACAAATCTTTGTAGCTTAAAGACGTTGGAATATGTCTCTACCTTGAAAAAAAAATTTAACCCACAATTTTCTGCTGAGGAAGGTGCTCTGATACCACTTGTAATATTCCAGATATAAAAAAGTATGCATAACATAAATAAATAGCTAGAAATGGTAGATGAACAACAATATAACCAGAACAACACTGCAATAATACCAAAATGATACCAGAATAACACCAGAAAGAGCACTTTGATTACTGAGAGCAATGTTCACTTGCCTCTTCGAGGGGGAAACCTCCATTAGAGCAGAGCTCTATTACAATAATATCCAAGACAAAAGTTCTCATACCCTCGACTCCTATTTATACTAAATATGTCTATCAAAAGAACCATCTAGAGGAAGATCCTTCTAGAAGTGAAAGATTCTATTAGGTCTTGTTACATTGAACTTATTCTTCCTTATTGCTAGGCCTTATTAATAATGACCTTTATTACATCAGAATATATTATTCTACCTACGTGAGGGGTTAGGTCCCTAATAGATTCGATATGTTTGGGGAAAATAACTCGTATTGATTAATATGGTTGAGGGACAAACTATGTATTATGTACACTGAAATAATTAATAAAGATAATAATCATTGGTTGCGATACGAGAGGGAATTTGACGATGGGGGGGATATGATTCCACAAGAGAGGGGGCTTAAGGGGGGATCCAAAGGAAACCCATGTCATTTTCCTAAGTTAATGTATCATTACCATCTAATCCTTCTTTGACTTATTTATCCCCAACCATTGAATACATGTAAGAGGGTTAGTGTGTGAGATCACCTCATAGAGTTATTGAGGGCATGGGTTGAGTACAAGTAAGCATGGGGAAAGAGTGAAACTCAAGAAATCTATTTGGGGAAGAGTGAGAGTCAAACAAGCAAGGGAGAAGAAGGAAATTTGAATGGAAAAGGAAGATAGTTTTTACATGTGGTTTTTTTGGGTAGCTAGAGAGGAGTTGGGTGCTAAGAAAGAGTTGGTGTTAGTCCTTGATACAATCTCCTTGATTTTTGAGGATATCAGTTCAAAGGCATTCAAAAATTGCGTATTTTTTTGTTTGGATGGAGGGAGAAAAAGTGAGACTATCCAACTCTTTTTTCAAATAAAATTCAGGAATCAAGTTTTTAGGTTTACAGATTATGTCAAAGTTCAGGAAGCTCAACAAATATAATTGAACTAGAGATTTTAAGTAACTATTCACAGATGGAAAAGAAGAAATAAGTAGGTAAATCAAATGACCCAACTATTACATGCGGTTATATTTGAACACTCAACTAGAAGAATAATTCATAATTCATAAAAATTGAAATCTTTATGAAATTTCACTCATGAACACAATATATAATTTCATGCTTTTGCATAGAGGCATTCAATACAAAAGAAACTGGAAATATAACTGGAGATAATAGTGTAATTTTATAACAGATGGAAGAAATATGTACATAGATGTAGAATTCAACTCAAAACTTGATCAAAGTCCCAATGATGATCACAAACTGCAAAGTTCAGACTTTGCCCTTTCCAATATTACATTAAGCACTCAGAATCAACCTCACACTGTCCAACCCCTCCTTACATTTATTTCATCATATATATAGACTTGCACAATGGTCTTTAGATCCAAAATAAGTGGATTAGGAGTAATTACATCAAATATGGTGAAGAAAATCGTTACCCCCAAAATTACATCTCGAGAGATATCAAGGAAAAAATATAGCAAAATGTTTAAAGATCCAAAATTTATGCAAAACTTTGACTAAATTTGATTTTGACAGCTCAATTCTTGATCCAATTGAGGTTACTAAGGCTGATATGCGTTGAAGAAGATTTATCCTCACTTAGCAGATCCCTGAGATTAATTAGAAAGATGCCAGCATGGAAATCCACATACTCTATTTTTTTTGCATATACAGGTATTTTGGTAGCATTTTTAATTTAAAATATTAATAATTTCTACCAAAACACCGATCATAGGATTTTTTTTTCAAATAAAAGATCACAACTGCAAAATTTGAGCCTACTCTTTCTGCCTAATATGTTCAACATGCTAACCAGTAGGTTGGATATGCTTCAACTGTCTTTGTCCTACTGTACCCACGAGAAGAGTGCATGATGTCTATTTTTTATAACATGGGCCTTTTGGTAGCCTTTTAGTTTCAAAAACTTCTATCTGCTACTGAAACAATCTGTACTAAATTTTTTTAAAAGAACAGGAACTTGGACCATCCAAATTTCAACAGAGCAACTTTCAAAATATAGCCAGTTTAAATATCTTGAGAAATAACTTTAATTACTTGTATCTTTTTATTTTGTTGATAACTTGTAATAATACTTGCCTTTGATATTTCAAAATTGGCTTAATCAAAATGGAGTTCTTAGGGCCATTGTTTCTTTCAAACCTGTTGTTCAACATCAACCAACATGTTAAGTCTGTTATGATTTTCCTTTCTTTCACAATGCCATCTTGCCATCATTTATATGTACTTTCTGCAAAATTTTATACTGAGCCTGTAGTAATTTTTGACCTTCTTTATCAAGATTTTGTTCTTTGGTTTAATCTTATCTTCCTTCTTGATGATTTTTTCTACATTATCTTTGAGATTAACATTCTCTTTCTTCAAGAATCTGTCAAGTACTCTATATTACTTCAATCTTTCTTTCTAGGCCTCCACTTTGGCTCTCTTCATTCTAACCATGTTTTTAGCATTGGGATCACCTACAAAATAAATTATTCTTCTGGTCCTGCTTGTTGATCAGCCCTAGATGAAAAATCCTGGTTCTTTCCTTTTCAGGATTGGATTGACTTTCTTAGCCATCTTAGTGAGGCTTTTCCAGAGAAAATAAGGCAGGTTTAGAGGCTTCTCACATGTGAAATGTTCCAACAACCTTATATGGTATAATGAAGTAGAGATATACCTACCTTCCCTAGTTATATATCTTTGAATGAGAATCAACAGTTCATTCCACTCCCTCTTCATGTATGATCTGGGAACACCTTTGGTCTAGTCACAATTTTGATGTTGTTCCTTCAAAAATTTGTTGCAACCTAGGTCCCGTGTAGGATTCTTTTTGAACCATCGTTCTCACTTTGCTGGCATCTCAGTGACCTCAAAAATGGTCTGTTCATTGAAATGTAGCAAAAGAAAACCCAACTGATCCTTTTCACCATCATAATTTTTTGCAAAAGGTTGGGAAACTTGATCATTATAACCCTGCAGTTTTTGACAAAACCTGTAGCAACCAACTAACTCGAACTAATTTACTTTACTTTTTACCATCTAATTTATCAAATTGTTTGTCATTTACTAAGCCAGTGAGATGTTTATTTTCCTTTTACATTGAGCTTTATATATTTATTGTATCCATGAGCCAACATTCAACTATTTCTAAATACTATTCAAAACCTTTATAAAATACCACTGCAATAACTTGATGATTCCCTAGCTTTCCCTCTCACAGTCAACTGCAACTTTAGGGACTAACATGCTCCTCCCATGTTTTGTTGAAGATGAGGATGTCATCCAAATATACCACCATAAAGGAGTTGGTGAAAGGTCTCAATACATCATCCATCAACATCATGAAAGTGGTTGGTGCATTTGTTAATCCAAAGGGCATGACCAACGATTCGAAGAGACCTTATTTAGATTTGAAGGTTGTCTTCCATACATCAGTTGGTTCGATGGAAACCTAGTGGTAGCCATACTTTAGGTCAATCTTGCTAAAGAAAATTTCCCCCCTTGAGTTGGTCAAGAAGGCCATCAATCCTGGGAATGGGGTATCGGTTCCTGACTATGATTTTGTTTAGGGCTCTATAATCAATGCAGATTCGCCAAGTCCCATCCTTCTTCTACACTAGTACAATCCGGCTTCTGCAAGGGGAGGCGTTGGGTCTGATGTGCCCCTTTTTAAGAAGCTCTTGGATATGACATCTAATTTTGTCATTTTCTGTCAGTGTGCGATGATAGACTAGTCCATTAGGTAGAGGTGCATCGGGGGTCAAATCAATTGGATGCTTGAATTGGAAGTGCATCGGTACCCTGGCGGGTGAGGAGAATATGTCTTTGTATTCTTCCACGATCGCGTCCACTTGCTTATGTTGCAAAGAGAGGTTCTCTGTAGAGGCCACGAATGTGGCGACGACCTTCTTCTTACTATGAGCACGGATCACAAAGAAGACGAACGTCCCAGTATTTGAAATGACGTTACTACATTGCTTAGCAGAGATTAAATAAATAGCAGTAGGCGGCGCTACCTCTGGCATCCTGTACAATTGTCTACCCAAAGTAATAATTACATTGCAGGGTCTAGACTCATACACAACATGGAACTTCCACAAATATGGTTGTCCTAAAAGAACATCAAAAACTTCAAGGGGATAAATATCACACAATACCTCATCTTTGAAAGGCTTTATGTCATAGGGAAGACAACACTGTTGGCTGACACGGAGATCTCTTCCTTGGCAAAGCTAGTCGATGGTGTAGGGTTGCAGGTGCGCTGTTGTTGGTAAGTCCAGTTGCTTGAAGACCTTTGTTGAAATCAATTTCTTCTGACTATCGCTAATGACAATGAAATGAAGCGGATCCCCCTTTACCCACATCGTTGAGTGAAAGAGGTGTTCCCCTTCCTCTAGTTCTTCTGGTTCGCTTGGCCGGACTTTGGTGGTAGTGACAGTGGCACTGGGTTCAACATTGATAGTATGATTCCCTCCTTCGGGATTTGATTTGGAATCAGAATCGACCTCTGACTCGAAATCCTTCATCTCAGCCACGAGTGACTGCGGAATTATTCAGTGTTATGTCAATGGATTTTATGGTACTCACACCATTTTCTCGTGTCCTTCTTCGTCTTCTCATTTTCCTTCTTGTGTTGTGGCTTGGAATGGTTTTCCAGAGAGAGTCCATCTCAGCTCAGTCCCTTTTTATGTGGGTTGGGGATGCCTTTTCCCTGCTTTGGCTGTGACGAGTTTGTAGATCCAAACTCTCACCTCTTCTGCTTAAATTTTTGCTCGATCTTGACAGCATATATATAAGTCATTCCCAATGAGGTGATGTCCAGAAACTCCATTTCTGTTTGAATGTATCTATGCAAAAAAACACGGTATTTGAGCACCAAATGACGCTCAGATTATTTGATACCCAATTTGATGCACAGGGAATGGAAAATATTGGTGAAATTTGGTATTGTTTGGTCCCTTTCTTGACGCAGGGTGGTCCTTATCGTGTACTACTCCTCGTAGCTTCCAACATGGTAGTATTTTTCTTTAATGGTGTCCCGGAAGGAATCCCATGTAGGGGCCACCACAAATATTGCAGATTCCTCTACGGCCCTTTGCTCAGAGTAAGTATCCCACCAGTCCTTAACACGGGGGACGACCTTGAGGAGTGCAAAAGTAATATTTTCCCTATCATAAAAATTGTGGACTGAAAAATACCCTTCAAGCAGATTCAACCATTTATCTATAGCATCTGCATCTATCAGTCCTTCAAATAATGGAATATCAAAATTTACATGTACCTTGAAGGGGGTTGCATGACCGTTGATGAAGATGCTTCTCCTATGAAGATGCTTCTCCTATATATATATATCTATATATATATGAGTATTCAATTTTTCCACTCACACATGGATTTATCATTCCCAAATATCATTAAGAAATAAGAACATGGTACTTGAAAGCAATCTTAGTTATGAACAATTTAAACAACAATTTTTTCACTGTATTACTCATAACCAAGATATCATATGCTCAGGAACAGATAAAAATGCATTCAAGTAAGAAAAATAAGTAGATAATAACATGAAAAGAATTTATGACCATCAAAATTCCTTTTCCATTTAGTTCCAATATGAAAATATTGTCTTTGCCTCACAGAGGAGTCTTTACAAAAAATAACCCTTGATTCCCCAACTGATCGACCCTTAACTTCTCCTTCTACCCAGTTTATATAGAAAGAATACATATTTATTAAGATCCAAAAGAAATGGATATGATAAAATACTCATCTATATGTTTCAAATAATCAAGGAGGAGATCAGATATGATCTCCAAGTCAAATTGATGAAGTGGCTTGTCAAGTGTTGTCCATGAGATTTTTTAGGAAAATAAATCTGGCGAATTCCTAAACAATAGGGTCCAAAAATATATTCATATCTCCCAAATTGTGGTAGTTGTGTAAAACCCGAGAGAGTTTTTCTGTGAAGGGACCCATTCCAAACAAAAACCTCTTTTGGTTTCCAAAAATTCATCTCCAGCTACTTTGAAACCTCGTCGAAAATTGGTCACTAAAACATGAAATCATTTATTGAAAAATAGGCCTCAAAGATATATTCAAACCTCTTAAAATATGATAGTTGTGTAAAAACCAAGAGAGGTTTTTGTGAAGGGTCATATTCCCAACAAAAACCTCATTTGGTTTCAAATAATTCATCTCCATTGTTTCAGAAACTTCTCTTGAAGATAAGGAATACAACATGAAAAACATAGTATTTCCTATATTTGATTTTTGTCTTTTCTTCTTTTTGTTGTGTTCATCCTAAAATTTGTGTGTTATTCAACTGGAGAAGGTAGATTTAGGTAAATGGAGGTTTGGGGATTTCTCAATTTAATTTCATACTTTGAAGATGATCCACTACCAAACCCCTCTCCTTCAACACTTTTTGATTTTTCAATTTCTGGAAAATCCTGTAATTCACTTATTTCCAGTTTTACTTCAACATCAATGGAATATGTATTTTTAAGTGGAATTTATGGTTTTGACCCTGAACTTTGGTTGCCTTGGTTACACGATTCTTTGAATACTGTGCATTTTGCGTACCTTTCTCATGGCTTTTCTTTTGTTCCTTAGGTTTTCTATCAAACATAGGTTCCAACTTAACCTCCTTTAACCCGTGTGAAGAAGATGCAAGGGTCTGTCTTTCAACTTCCTCCATAGTGTCTTCTGAATTGTCTTCAATAATAATAAGGTTTTCCTTCTTGATATAAGGATGAAATAGAGCCTTTGATTTCAACCTAACTTTGTTCGCAACCCTGGTAGTAGTTCCTTTAGATACAAGTTCCTCTTTCTTGCTCATTTTCTTACCCTCTACAACCTTTTTTTCAATAAATTGTTTCTTTTGCTTGGCTGGTGTTTTGATTAGGCTTGCTATATGGTCTTCAGGTTACTCCTTGATGTCTGGATCAGTTTGGACATCAATTTCTTTATCAATTTTAAGTTTCTTGCCTTGACCTTTAGTGATTTGGTGCCATGGCACTGATAAAACTCTGTTGAAGATTCCTGAGAACGTTTATGAATCGATCACCAGTTTTGGGAAAATGTCGAAGTCTGGGAGATATTTTTTTACCTAAATTTCATGCATGAAACAATATACATACTAAAAATAGATACATCACGTCTTCATACATAGAGAATGATGATCAAGAATGATGATTTGATATCAGATTGACACGTACAACCTGATCCTTTGAAAGAGTTGTCATCAATGAAAAACATGACCTGATATAGATCATCAAAACATATGTAGATCCTATGACAATAATGCGGATTTTTGAACACGATCTCGAGAATATGGTGCATGCACAACTATACTTACTGATGGAGCTACAAGAATAACACTATTCTTGTATCACACTTTCCACTTTGGAAGAGTTGGAACCTTAGGCTTAATATAATCTTGACTCCGCTGAACTGTTCTCTCAGATCTTGATTCAAGAATGTCATATGTTGAAATACTGGCTGTTGCAAATTGTGGAACAACAATTTATGAGGGATAAAAAATTGTGGATTGTTCTTCATCTCCCTCATTTTCCTCGAATGCATCTGATTCATAGCTGTCAAAGATAGGCTCATTGCTGCTACAAAAATCAATGCAAAATTGGACAAACAATTGTTGTACTTTGTCCGAATATTCATCATAAATAGGTTGCCCTTTATCAACCTTTAAAACAACAGAAACATCTAATTCTTCTTCATCTTCTTCCTCATATGTATTAATAACAACTTCTCGTGAATAATATACCGATTTACATTGCTCACAAAAATCTACCAAAAGAAGCTCAGTTGGAAAATACATTTTACATTGTTTATTGAATGAAGAAGGTAATTATATTAAAGAAGAAATGTTGGAAGCAGGAAGAGATCTGTACCAGACACATGCAACACCATCCAAAGAGTACATAAAATTTTTCATCAATACATCTTCATGATGAATATTCAACTGATCCATGCATTGATGAAACTCAATCAAATGTGGTGTCGAATTGTCCTCATCCTTTTCTCTGAACCGTGGAAGACAATCTCCCCATATATCTATGGTGGGAACATCATTATGGAAACCAACAATATCATATAAATTAAATGGTACAAAAGTCCGTGCCAAAATAGCTTCCATAGCCTTCAACATCTTAGGTCAGTGGATTCACCAATGGATTCTTCCTTCATGGAGTCATCAGGTGAATGATACAGTCAGAAAAAGTGTCTAACTCCTATTCACCATCAAGAGCTAGAATTGATCGTTGTCATTCTTCCATGGATAAATTATTCATTCCTCCGTCCCTAGCAGTGGTGCCAAAATATGTTAGTCCCTAAAGTTGCACTTGATTGTGAGAGGCCAAGCTAGGGAATCATCAAGTTATTGCAGTGGTATTTTATAAAGGTTTTGAATAGTATTTAGAAATTTTTGAATGTTGGCTCAGGGATACAATAAATATATAAGTCTCAATGTAAAAGGAAAATAAACATCTCACTGGCTTAGTAAATGACATACAATTTTATAAATCAGATGGTAAAAGTAATTAAAGAAATAAATATATCAAGGAGTAAATATTTTCTTTTCCTCACAGAGGAGTCTTTACAAAAAATAACCCTTGATTCCCTAACTAATTGACCCTTAACTTCTCCTTCTACCCAGTTTATATAGAAAGAATACATATTTATCAAGATCCAAAAGAAATGGATATGATAACCTCCTCATATATATTTAGTTTCTTGTTTCAAATAATCAAGGAGGAGATCATATATGATCTCCAAGTAGAATTTATGAAGTGGCTTGTCAACTGTTGTCCATGAGATTTTTTAGGAAAATAAATCTGGCAAATTATTGAAAAATAGGGTCCAAAAAATATCTTCGTATCTCCCAAACTGTGATATTTGTGTAAAAATCGAGAGAGGTTTTTGTGAAGGGGCCTGTTCCCAACAAAAACCTCATATGGTTTCCAAAAATTCATCTCCGAATGTTTTGAAACCTCTCCAAAAATTGGTCACTAAAACAAGAAATCATTTTATGTGAAATATTTGAAAAATAGGCCTCAAAGATATATTCGAAGCTCCTAAAATATGACAGTTGTGTAAAAAAAAGAGAGTTTTTTGTGAAGGGGTTCATTCCCAACAAAAACCTCTTTTGGTTTTAAATAATTCATCACCATAGTTTCAGAAACTACTCTTGAAGATAAGGACTAAAACAAGAAAAATATAGTATTTCATGTATTTGATTTCTATCTTTTCTTCTTTCTGTTGTGTTCATCCTAAACTATCGGTGTTCTTCAACTCAAGTAGGTAGATTTAGGTCAATGGAGGTTCAGGGCTTTATCGATTTAATTTCATACTTTGAATATGATCCACTACCAAACCCCTCTCCTTCAACACTTTTTAATTTTTTAATTTCTGGAAAATCATGTAATTCACTTATTTCTAGTTTTACTTCAACATCAATGGAATATGTATTTTTAAGTGGAATTTATGGTTTTGAACCTGACCTCTAGTTGACCTGGTTACAAGATTCTTTTAATATTGTGCAATTTACTTACCTTTCTAATGTATTTTCTTTTGTTCCTCAGGTTTTCTATCAAACACATGCTCCAACTTAACCTCCTTTACCCTGTGTGAAGAAGAAGCAAGGGTTTGTCTTTCAACTTCCTCCATAGTGTCTTCTGAATTGTCTTCAATAATAATTAGGTTTTCCTTCTTGATATAAGGATGAAACAGAGGCTTTGAGTTCAACCTAAGTTTGTTCGCGGCCCTGGTAGTAGTTCCTTTAGATACAAGTTCCTCTTTCTTCCTCATTTTCTTACCCTCTGCAACCTTTTTTCCAATAAATTGTTTCTTATGCTTGGTTGGCCTTTTTAATGGGCTTTTTGTATGGTATTCAGGTTCATCAATTTCAAAAGGTTTCTCCTTGATGTTTGGATCAATTTGGACATCAATTTCTTTATCAAGTTTAAGTTTCTTGCCTTAACCTTTAGTGATTTGGTGCCATGGCACTCATATAACTCTGCTGACGATTCTTGAGAACGTTTATGAATCAATCACCAGTTTTGGGAAAATGTTGAAGCCTGGGCACTAGTTTTTTACCTGCAGAGCATGCATGAAACAATATACATACTAAAAATAGATAGATCATGTCTTCATACATAGAGAATGATGATCATGAATGATGATTTGATATCAGACTGACACATACAACCCGATCCTTTGAAAGAGTTTTCATTAATGAAAAACATGACCTGATATAGATCATAACAAGATATGTAGATCCTATAACAATAAATTTGAACGTTTGAACACGATATCTGGAATATGGCACGTGCAAAACTATAATTACTCCTGGCACTACAAGAATAACACTATTCTTGTATCACCCTTTCCACTTTGGAAAATTTTGAAATTTTAAACGAGGGAAAAGGACATGTGATGTGATGGAAAGAATATACCATGTCATATCCTAACTTTTAATTAATTCAAAACATTTAAAACGTGCAAAAATAAAACGAAAGCATACTTTCAAGCCAAGAAAGGGAAAAAACAAAGTTTAATGAAAATAATGAAAACAGGGGTAGAACAGGGATTAAGGAAATCCAACAGTAAAAAACAAAGTTAAGAACTAACACTGGCTCCTTCTGGGGACAAAGTTTCTTGGTGAAACTTTAAGAACTAGCTGACCAATGCCTTCACATCTCTCATCATCATCAACTTTTACTGTAATTATTTCCCTGTCCAACCATTCCTTTATTTGCAATCCAAAAATAAAAACCACAAAAATGCAAGTAGTCTTTCCATTGGGCTTATGGAGTCTTTATTACTGATCATACCAATAAACTAAAAACAAACTTCTTGGATGCAAGCTTATTCAATCATCCTACTCTCCTAACCTCTTGACATCATGTTGATCATGTGTAGGAGAATTTCCAATGAAACCATGAAATCATTTCACTGACAAGATGGTCTTCTTCCTTGCAGGTAAATAAGAAAATGTATAAAAATTGAGTTTTTTACAGCAAAAAATGAATGGGAAACCCACATGTACAGTTGCAATTTGCTTTAATTCCAAAAACTACAAAACTTTGAACTCGTGAAAAAATGAACTCCATGTAGACATCCACATGATCATGCCAATTGCATTGCATCTCCAACTGATACAAGAAGCCATATGGTTGCTCTATGATTTCTGCTCCATTTATGAGAGCATAATTCATTTGAAGATCACTTGTTTTATTACAATAAGGGGCAACAATGAATCCCTGGAACTATTGATATATTTTTTGTGAAAAAATTCCTTTAACAACAACAATATCATTGTGGGAAACAAGGGGATGCAATATAGTTTCATTAGTTGGAAGAGTTGGAACCTCAGTCTTAATATAATCTTTCCTCTACTGAACTGTTCCCTCAGATCCTGATTCAAGAATGTCATATGTTGAAATACCGACTTCCTGAAATTGTGGAACAACAATTTATGAGGGATAAAAACTTGTGGATTGTTCTTCATCTCCCTCATTTTCATCGAATGCATTTGATTCATAGCTATCAAAGATAGGTTCATTGCTGCTACAAAAATCAATGCAAAATTGGACAGGCAATTATTTTACTTTGTCCGGATATTCATTATAAATAGTCTGCCCCTTGTCAACATTTGAAACAACAAAAACATCTAATGCTTCTTCATCTTCTTCCTCATATGTATTAAGAACAACTTCTTGCGAATAATATACTGATTTACATTGCTCACAACAATCTACCATAAGAAGCTCAGCTGCAAATTACCTTTTACATTGTTTATTGAATGAAGCATGAAATTCTCTTAAAGAAGAAATGCTTGAAGCATGAAGAGATCTGTACCATACACATGCATCACCCTCTAAAGCGTACATAAACATTTTCATCAATACGTCTTCATGATGAATATTCATATGATCCATGCATTGATGAAGCTCAATCAAATGTAGTGTCGGATTGTCCTAGTCCTTTTCTTTGAACTGTTGAAGGTGATATCCCCATATATCTATAGTGGGAACATCATTAGGGTAACCAACAATAGAAGAGAAATTAAATGGTGCAAACCTCCGTGCCAAAATAGCTTCCATAGCCTTCGATATCTTAGGTCAGTGGAGTCACCAACAGATTCTTCCTTCATGGAGTTGCCGAGTGAATGATACAGTTAGAAAAAGTGTCCAACTCATGTTCACCATCAAGAGCTAGAATTGATCATTATCGTTCTCCCAGGGATAAATTCTTCATTCCTCCATCCCCGACACCGGTGCCAAAAAATGTTAGTCCCTAAAGCTGCAGTTGATTGTGAGAGGGCAAGATGGGGCATCATCAAGATATTGCAGTGGTATTTTATAAAGTTTTTAAATAATATTTAGAAATGGTTAAATGTTGGCTCAGGGATACAATAAAGATATAAGGCTCAATGTAAAAGGAAAATAAACATCTCGCTGGCTTAGTAAATGACATACAATTTGATAAATCAGATGGTAAAAACCAGATAAAGAAAGAAATATATATGAGTATTCAATTTTTCCACTCAGACATGGATTTCTCATTCCCAAATATCATTAAGAAATAAGAACATGGTACTTGAAATAAATCTTAGTTATGAACAATTTAAACAACAACAATTTCTCTGTATTACTCACAACCAAGATATCATATGCTTAGCAACAGATAAAAATGCATTCAAGTAAGAAAAAGAAGCAGATAATAACATGAAAATAATTTCTGACCATCAAAATATCTTTTCCATTTAGTGCCAATATCAAAATATTGTCTTTTCATCACAGAGGAGTCTTTACAAAAAATAACCCTTGATTCCCCAACTAATCGACCCTTAACTTCTCCTTCTACCCAGTTTATATAGAAATAATACATATTTATCAAGATCCAAAAGAAATGGATCTGATAACCTCCTCATCTATATTTAGTTTCTTGTTTCAAATAATCAAGGAGGAGATCATATCTGATCTCCAAGTTGAATTGATGAAGTGGATTTTCAACTGCTGTCCATGAGATTTTTTAGGAAAATAAATTTGCCAAATTCTTGAAAAATAGGGTCCAAAAATATTTTTGTATCTCCCAAAATGTGATAGTCGTGTAAAAACCGAGAGATTTTTTTGTTAAGGGGCCCGTTCCCAAAAAAAAATTATTTTGGTTTCCAAAAATTCATCTCCATCTGCTTTGAAACCTTGCCAAAAATTGGTCGCTAAAACATGAAATCATTTATTGTGAAATCTTTGAAAAATAGGCCTCAACGATATATTCGAACCTCTTAAAATTTGATAGATGTGTAAAAAATGAGAGAGTTTTTTGTGAAGGGGCCCGTTCCAAACAAAAACCTCTTTTGGTTTCAAAGAATTCATCTCCATCATTTCAGAAACTTCTCTTGAAGATAAGGACTAAAACAGGAAAAACATAGTATTTCCTGTATTTGATTTCTGTCTTTTCTTCTTTTTGTTGTGTTCAGCATAAACTTTGGGTGTTCTTCATCTGGAGAAGGTATATTTAGGTCAATGGAGGTTCATGGATTTCTCAATTTAATTTCATACTTTGAAGATGATCCACTACCAAACCCCTCTCCTTCAACACTTTTTAATTTTTCAATTTCTGGAAAATCCCGCAATTCACTTATTTCCAGTTTTACTTCAACATCAATGGAATATGTATTTTAAGTGGAATTTATGGTTTTAAACCTAACCTTTGGTTTCCCTGGTTACATTATTTTTTGAATACTGTGAATTTTTCTTACCTTTCTCATGTGTTTTGATGCAGGAGCATCGTCAACAAGCACGTGTGGAGAGACAACTTGACGCCTCAGCGTGCCTTTGAATCATTTCAGAATATGAAACACTGGTGTTTCCTGCAAATCTTTCTTGAACTAATTGAAAACTGAAGAAGATCAAAATGCTTGGGAGCAAAATGATTGCGAGTGATATGGGAGTTTCACTCCTAGACTTTAATGTAATTGTGCTTAAGGGGTAGTTATCTTCTTTCGAGAAGATAGGTAGTCGGGGGGAACTCTAGGAACCCTCTTGTATATGTAGATTAATTGTATGCCCAAATGAGGCTGTTGGAGGAGTATTGTTATGGAATAGGAGGTAGCTAGAGGAGGAAATAGGAGGTAGAATAGTTCTTTGAGAGATATTGAGAGAACTGAGACTATGTTACAATCCAACGTGCACATATTGTAATCAGACATTCATCTTAATAGAAAGAAAGCAATTTTTCTTGCATATGAACTTTCTGTGTGTTTAAGTGTATCTGATGAATGTTATTTGTGTATGTTTATGTATGATGTAGATGTATGATAGATTTTTTCTGCAGTAGAAAGATATATTTCTCTATCTTTGTTGAGCTGAAATATTGATCTCTGTTCTTAGGCTGTGCAAGGAGTGCACAACAGAATATTGGAGGTTCTATGGCCCGCGCAAGGAGTGCACATTTGAACTCTGTTGATTCGGAAAATAACGTGCCAGGAGGGTGCACTAGTGTGATGGAAACTCAAGGGTAACCTCAAGGTTGTTGAATACCTTAGAGGAGAAACTCTGCAGAAGAAGAACAGATAGAAAGAGTCATCGAGAATTCTGTAGAGATCTTCCAGGTGGGCATCGAGTAGGTGAAAGCATGCACAGAAGAAATCTCTTTCAAGTTCAAAGAAAAGAGTATCAGAGGAAGGTACTCGCGGAGTTGTTGAATACTCTGTAAGCTTTGGAAGTGTGCATTGAGCAAAAGTTTCCAAGAATGCATGAGAATCCTTTTGAGGAGTAAAGGGACTAAAACCTTAGAAATTGAGTAAGAAAAATCTCAAGAGAGACAGTGCAAGGAGTGCACACATAAGTGAATTTATTCCAAGTTCACAATATCAGGAGGAATGGTGCAAGTTTTCACACAGAGCGCAAGTGTGCACCAGAGTCGAGATGAAATTTCATTGTCAAAGCTCAGGAGGAATAGCGGAGTCGAGATCCTAGCAACTGGTTTCACAGGAGAAGGTTCAAAGGCCACAACCTGTGAACACTTACAAATTTTCCCAAGTTTGGGAGAACAAAGAAGCTCAGGAGGAGGAGCGAAAAAAACTGTTAGATCAACTGCAGAAAGAGATCTAGACCATCAGATTAGGGTCCAAGTTGAAGAAGGAATGCGCAAGGAGAATAAATAGATCCCAACAGTAGGATTTGAGTGCAGAGGATCGACAATTGTCCGATCCAGGTAAAGTGCATGGGCCTTAACCCTTTGTGTGCACAGGAGAGTGGACTTGGTGAAGTCTCGAAGTCCCGAAGTGAACAGGGACCGTCCATCATCAAGGTTGATAGGTGGCATAAGATCCATAACTTTAGAGAAAGAGCACTTCAAAATTTTGTAGAAAAGGAGAGAGTGAAATCGCCGAAGAGCAGAAATAGATCCCGACCGTTGGTCACCGGGGGGTTATGTGTCAATATATTTGAGGCTTCGAGGGAAATTCACTTCGAGGATTTCAGTGAGGAGTTGAAACTCCCGAACCCCGAAGAGTGAAGTAAATCGTATCCGTCCGATTCAGAAGGACACGCGACAGAGACCCATGAACTTCGGGTGAAAGCAATCTAGGAGGAAACAGAGACTGAGATTTGAAACTCCCAAAGCCCTAAGAGAGAAGTGAGCCACAACCGTTGATCTATGAGGAACACACGTCGATAGATCGTCATCTTTGGGTGAAAGCATTCTGGGAGAAAGCGAAGACTGAGAGTTGAAACTCTCGAAGCCCGAAGAGTGAAGTGAACCACAACCATCAATATGTGAGGGACACACATCGATAGATCATCGTCTTCAGGTGAAAGCATTCTGGGGGAAAGCGAAGAATGAGAGTTGAAACTCTCGAAGCCCGAAGAGAGAAGTGAATAAAAACCGCCGATCTGTGAGGGACACACGTTGATAGATCGTCAACTTTGGGTGGAAGTACTGCGGGGGAAGAAAGAGTTGAGAGTTTAAACTCTTGAAGCCTGAAAGGAGAAATCAATCGTAGGCGTTGGTTTGGAAAGAGGGAACACATCGATAGACCGTGGATATTTGGGAGTGCGTACGAAAGGAGGGAAAGGGTCGCTAACTGATAGTTGACCAAGCCAGAAAGATGACAGATCTCAGCCTTCGATCAAGAGGCAATGACTGAGATCACAAGATCGACGGTCGTGCTTAATTGCGGGGATAGAAAGTGCTCGAAATTTAAAAATCCTAGAGCGGGCCACAATCGAAACCATGGTGTTGCCAAAGGGATATGTGGCATTTGGTAGTGAATTGTGGGGAGAAAAGTGGTGTGGTCTCAAACCACTCTAGGCCACCCCACAATCACATGCTAATGTGAGGGCACAACTTGAGGTCATATGTAAAGGAAAGGACCTAGCGAGGGGATCTAGTGTCTGTTATTTGAATTCTTCGAAGAGGCCAGGAAATATCCCGTGATTTTGACAAAACCTGCACTTTGAAGAAAAAGGGGACCTGTGTAGATTGATTGGGGGTCTAATAAAGGCCCGAAGAGTCGATCTGAATCCTTGATTTGAACGATCCTAGACCAGGAGGTCGCGCAACCCTGAGGGGAGAAGGGGGTTTTGCATCATATTTTCTTTTGTTCCTCAAGTTTCCTATCAAACAGAGGTTCCAACTTAATCTCCTTTAACCTGTGTGAAGAAGATGCAAGGGTCTGTCTTTCAAGTTCGTCCATAGTGTCTTCTGAATTGTCTTCAATAATACTTAGGTTTTCCTTCTTGATAGAAATATGAAACCAAGCCTTGTAGTTCCTTTAGATACAAGTTCCTCTTTCTTGCTCATTTTCTTACCCTCTGCAACCTTTTTTCCAATAAATTGTTTCTTCTTCTTGGTTGGTCTTTTGACCAGGCTTGTTGTATGGTCTTCAGGTTCATCAAGTTCATCAGGTTCCTCCTTGATGTTTGGATCAGTTTGGACATCAATTTCTTTATCAATTTTAAGTTTCTTGCCTCAACCTTTAGTGATTTGGTGCCATGGCACTAATAAAACTCTGCTGAATATTCCTGAGAACGTTTATGAATCGATCACTAGTTTTGGGAAACTGTGAAAGTCTGGGAGCTAGTTTTTTACCTACAGAGCATGCATGAAACAATATACATACTAAAAATAGATAGATCACGTCTTCATACATAGAGAATGATGATTTTATATTAGACTGGCACGTACAACCTGATCCTTTGAAAGAGTTGTCATCAATGCAAAACATGACCTGATATAGATCATAACAAGATATGTATATCCTCTAACAATAATTGCGGACATTTGAACATGATCTCGAGAATATGGCACATGCACAACTATAATTACTCCTAGTGCTACAAGAATAACATTATTCTTGTATCACCCTTTCCACTTTGGAAAATTTTGAAAGTTTAAATGAGGGAAAAGGACATGTGATGTGATGGAAAGAATCTACCATGTCATATCCTAACTTTTATTTACTTCAAAACATTTAAAACGTGCAAAAAATAAAATGAAAGCATATTTTCAAGCCAAGAAAGGGAAAAAACAAAGTTTAATGAAAATAAGGAAAAAAGGGGTAGAACAGGGATTAAGGAAATCCAACAGTAAAAAACAAAGTTAAGAACTAACATTGGCTCCTTTTGGGGATAAAGTTTCATGGTGAAACTTTAAGAACTGGTTGACCAATGCCTTCACATCCCTCATCATCATCAACTTTTACTGTAATTATTTCACTGTCCACCCATTCCTTTATTTGCAATCCAAAAATAACAACCACAAAACTGCAAGTAGTCTTTCCATTGGGTTTACATATTCTTTATTACTGATCATACCAATAAAATGAAAACAAACTGCTTGGATGCAAGATTATTCAATCATCCTACTCTCCTAACTTGTTGACATCATGTTGATCATGTGTAGGAGAATTTCTAATGAAACCATGAAATCATTTCACTGATAAGATGGTATTCTTCCTCACAGGTAAATAAGAAAATGTATAAAAACTGAAATTTTTGCAGCAAAAAGTGAATGGGCAACCCATATTTACAGCTGCAATTTGTTTTAATTCCAAAAACCGAAAAAATTGAACTCTTGAAAAAATGAACTCCATGTAGACAACCACAAGATCCTACCAATTGTGTTGCATCTATAGTTGATACAATAAGCCATATGGTTTCTCTATGATTTCTGCTCCATTTATGAGAGCATAATTCATTTGAATATCACTTGTTTTATTACAATAAGGGGCAACAATGAATCCCTGGAACTGCTGATATATTTTTTTTGCAAAAATTCCTTTAACAACAACAATATCATTGTGGGAAACAAGGGGCTGCAATATAATTTCATCAGTTGGAAGAGTTGGAACCTCAGGCTTAATATAATCTTTCCCTTGTTGAATTGTTCCCTCAGATCCCGATTCAAGAATGTCATATGTTGAAATATTGGCTTCCTGAAATTGTGGAACAACAATTTATGAGGGATAAAAAAACTTGTGGATTGTTCTTCGTCTCCCTCATTTTCCTCGAATGCATCTAATTCATAGCTGTCAAAGATCGGTTCATTGTTGCTACAAAAATCAATGCAAAATCGGAAAGACAACTGTTGTACTTTGTTCGGATATGCATCATAAATAGGCTGCCATTTATCAACATTTGAAACAATAGAAACATTTAATGCTTCTTCATATTCTTCCTCATATGTATTAAGAACAACTTCTTGTGAATAATATCCCGATTTACATTGCTCACAACAATCTACTAGAAGAAGCTCATCTAGAAAATCTCTTTTACATTGTTTATTGAATGAAGCATGAAATTCTCTTAAAGAAGAAATGCTGGAAGCTGTTAAGCCCTAATATTGGCTCATTACCCCTTAATTGGGGCATATTAGATTAGTAATGCTATTTTATTTATGTCGGATTTAGGCCATTAGTTGTAATTTAGATTAGTAATGTTATTTTAATTATGTCGGCTTTAGGCCATT
>ML777988.1:1308075-1333366 GCA_009831015.1 Picea engelmannii | reverse complement strand
TGATTTTAAAGAAGTATATGCAACTTTGTGTCATTCTAACCATGTTGAGGAATTGGATTACCATGTGCATGATAATCTTTTGTATCATCTTGGCAAGCTATGTATTCCACAGGGTGAAAGAATCAACATAATAAGAGAAGTTCATTCTTCTCTTATTGCTGGTCACTTTGGTGTAGGCAAGACGATGGCTAATTTGCAAAGGTACTGCTATTGGCTAAAATGAATGAAAGTGTTTCAATATATGTTAGAGGATGTTCGTTATGTGCCACAAGCAAACCTAGCAATTGAAAGTTGGGTTTGTATACTCCACTTCCGGTTCCTTCTCATCCTTGGGAAAGCATTTCCATGGACTTTGTAGGAGGTCTACCTATGTCTAAAAGAAATCATGATTATCTTTATGTTGTGGTTGATCGATATAGAAAAATGTGTATTTTGATGCCTTGTAAGAAGTAGGGTATAGCTGAGCAAATGGCACAAATGTTCTTTCAGCATGTTTCGGTACATTTTGGATTGCCTAAATCCATTATTTCTGATCGAGATTCTCGATTTATTGGGAACTTTTGGTCGAGTTTATGGGCACTCATGGACACCAAACTGAAAAAGAGCACAACTTTTCATCCACAAACCGATGATCAAACATAAGTGGTCAATAGAACAATGGTGCATCTTCTTCATGGTTATTGCAGAAAGCATCCTAAACTTTGGGATGAGCATTTACACTACATTCAACATGCTTACAACCGAGCTAAGCACTCTTTAACTCAAACATCGCCATTTGAAGCATGTTTTGGCTATTTGCCCAAATCTCCTTTAGATTTTATATTTGGGAAAGATATTGCTATTGATGGTCAATATGACATTGATAGGGCAGAAAAGTTCATTGAACAAATTCAGTCGATACATCAAATAGTACAAGAACAGTTGGAAAAGAGTCAAGCCAAGTACAAGATAAGACATGACAAGCATCGTGTTGATCACAGTTTCCAAGTTGGATATGAAGTTTGGATTTACATTATTAAAGAGAGGCTTAAAGGAGAAGGTAAAAAACTGAAACCAATTAGATATGGTCCTTTCAAGATTCTTGAGAAGATTGGTAACAATGCCTTCCGTTTGGATTTACCTCCTTATATGAAAATGTATGCAGTTGTTAATGTTGAGAATTTGAAATTGTATGAGCCTCCTTTGATTGATGATCAAGGAGAACATGTTCAGATTCCTTCTATAGATGATTTTTCCCCAGAATATCTTACAGAACTGCATGAAGACACAATCCTTGACAGTAGAATGAGAACTTCAAAACGAGCAAATGTGGAATATCTTCGAATTGGTCTTAAAGGCACAAATCCAAGCAAAGCCAAGTGGATTGAGGTTGGGAAGGTGAGGGAACTATACCCTCATCTTTAGATAGACTGAAAGTAGACTTTTGGAGGTCCAAAAGCTTTCCAATGGGGAGGTGTGATCCAGGGGATCGAATTTTGCTCAAAATTCAAAGTGCTTGGAATCACTTCAAATTGAACAGGTGCATAGGTCTCGTCATCATGAACCCAATGCAACTCGAACGGGTTCAAATAGACGTCGGATGAGTGAGATATCGCGTTCTGTTCAAATTGTCAAACAGGCAAAAAAACATTTGTTGACTGTACAGTCCATACAGTTGCTAACGTGGCAGGGCCGTACGCTGATGTGGCAGGGCTGTACGCCGATGTGGCAAGGCTGAGTTGGCAGATAGTTGGTAGTTGTGAGGTCCAATCATATCTCGACACGTGGCACATTTTTGACAAGTGGGAAGGTGCCATGTGGCCCAGAAATGGGCTGCCACGTGGCATCATATTTGGTTTGGTTGTTAAAACTATATGGAGTCCATGGGGGTCAAATCCCAGACCTCCCGCCTTGGTGGGGCGCCTTCACATGGTGTGGGTTACCAATAGCCCACGCTATGTTCCTTGTTATATAAATGGTTTCAATTATATTTAAATTTGATTTATATTATGGTTTGGGCGCGGACAGGGCTGGGGCTAAGCCCCAACCCCCATTCACATGCGGACCACCATATGACCATACGCGTGCACATTTAAATAGATTCAAAACCCTCGCGCGCATTTGAACACTTGTCTCTTGCTCTTTGGTTGGAGTTTAACCCTTTTATGCGCGGTCACATGGACCATACACCCAACGACTTGGCGGTTAGGGGGCTAGGTTCCCTAACCGTTCTACAGTTGTGAACGTGTTGTGGTTATGTGTCTGGTTCTAGGTTTAAGCATGGAAAAGAGCGCAGAGGCTAGGTTGGACACACAGAGGTGCAATTTGGTGATCCAGAGACATCAAGTTTGAAGGGGAACTTCCAGGAAGCCTATCTTCTTCAATTTTTGGTCAAATCAGGTGCCGAAAAAGCCCAGCTAGGGGTTTTTGGACGTTCTGAAGGCATGGAAGCCATCTATTTGGAATTTTGAGCATTGTAAAGCACATATTTTAGCACTTTGAGAAAATAATATAAAATATCCATTGGAAGATGGACCAGGAGATGTAGCCCAAGAGAGGGGTGAACTCCTTTATCATTTGCTATGTTATGTGTTTACTGCTCACAGTATTTGCTGGTTATTATTGCATCTTGAATGTGTACTTTTCTATGAAATTTGTGTTTGCAAATTGATCCTTTTGCATAAGAACACTAAAATAAAACTTGCAAATAATTTCAAGAATACAAGCCTTTATCATTTTCAGATCATATAGTCATCATAAAGGTATTTCAAAGGACAATAGGAAATAAGGTATAATTTATTCAAAGATTAATTTGGTGGATTCATAAATTTGCAAAAGGAATACCATTTGGATTAGTAAGCAGTGCAATTGTTTAAATATGAAAGTTTTCCAAAAGAATGTCAATTTTGGAAAATTATTTTCCAAATGGTATAGGTACAAGAAAAATGTCAGTATTAGGTAAGAAGAGTGCAACTGCTCATTATTGTGCCTATGTAGTGGTGTAGAGGAACATTTGTAAGTACAACAACCTGGTAATGGAAAGAGGTTGAGTGTTAATAAAAGGGCATTGCTGATGAACATGGGAACACTCGAGAATAGAGTGTTATGTCAAAGGATTTCTCACAAGAATACCCGATTTCATGGATAACAATTGTGTGGATCTATTGCAGATTATAATTCTAGGGTTCGATGAACATGGAAGCATAACATAACTTGTAGAGTTGAATGAGGTAATAAAAAGGTACTCAAAACAAGAAAGCCACTTTTGTTATCAGAGTGCGCAGTGGAAGTAGGATACATGTACCAATGATTCAAGGGATAGGATAATAAAGGTTATTTACTTGAAGGTGCAAATGGAGGAATGTAGCACTCCATTTGGATTTGAGTGGTCTTGAGTGGAAAAGTAGGGCTTCATAGGGAATTGCTAAATGTAGTGAAGAGAAGTATTTTAAAATTTAGCAAGGTCAATGGTTGGTTAGAGAAAATGGAAATGGATGTCATAATGATGATGGTTAAGTTGATTCAAGGATACTGCAATGTTAGATGATGGTGTGATATAAATTAAATCATCCCAATGTGTTGGAAGGTTTTGGAAAGGTAAAATTGGGGCATGGATGCCTAAAGTGAAGGCGGTGGCCAATAGGACATATTGGCTAGAAATGTAGAATTTGCCAAATGGGACTTGGCTAGAAAATGTTTAGATTAGGGAACAACAATGCAAAGATGAACAAAATGACAATGTACAAGGTTGTAGGGATCTAGAATAATTCAAGAACAACTACATGGACCACAATAAACTAAAACACATATGTATTAGAGTTCATAAGGGAAGTGATGCATGATGCATATAATAAAGCTAGAATGCATGTGCATGAATACACATAATGAGATTAAATGCTTGGTGCATATGGATGTGCATTTGTGCATGTGGACATGCTTGAACATGCTTGTGGCATGCTTGTAGACTGAGAGTAGTTTGTTTATATATATATACATGCAATAATGATGTCATGATATTTGAATATGGCTAATGATGGATTATGTATCCAGGAAAAGTTTATAGCATGGCTGAAAATGATGATGATGTCACTACTTATGGAAACCGTTCGTATGAAGACAAATGATATGGTGTGAATGTTCATCAAGAGGTTGGTGAATGGGGCTTGTGAGATTCTTACAAATACCAACTGATCATGTAGCATCAAGTAGTTTGATAATAACCATGTAGGTATGGATTTTGTTTCTTATATCACATAAATTGATGAAGGGAATTGAGGTAAGAATTCTCTTAGTAAAAAAAATAACATTTGAATTGAAATGAATTATGAGCATGACAATCCACTAAATGTGGTAAAGGAAAAGGGGCCTTGAGAATATAATGATATTTCATTCTTGATTTCATTAATATGAAATTTAATGTCATGTTATAATGGTTATGAGTTCATAAACAAGGCAATCATAAGGTCCACTCTTGCTAAAGAAAAGACTGCCAGTAGAGCTAGCCATGTGTGAGGCTATGTTGTGGTTTGATATGGAAGGGATACAACAATATAAAATTTCTCAATAGTCTTCCCCTATATAACCAACATTTGTAATGCAACCTCTAATCCAGGTGGATCTCGATGGCCATACACCTTTTCTATTGAATCAATATTTTTGAGCCTATGGTTTTGATAAAACATGATATTCACCCTTTTGACGAGGAATGTAATGTAATGCCATCTCCATTTTTTAATGACAACCATCATGTAATAATTTACTAATGGTATTATGTATATTCCTACAACGTTAATGCACCAGATCCCAACTCTATAATTAAGCAAGATTAGGCTAGAGTAGTACTGGGATGGGTGACCTCCTGGGAAGTCCTAGTGTTTTACATGCCTATGACATTTTATAAACTTAAACCAATTTATCCCACATGGATCATGAGGATTTTTCTCCTCTCACTCTCTCATATATAATCAAGGTGAAGGATGTCCTTTGAGAAGGAAATGGAGTGTGATGTAATGCTTATTGCAAATGAGCATATACAACATCTCTTTCTCTTCGGAGATAAGGTACCACAATATTATGTTATTCATTAATAGAAGTTGGGTTTCACTATATTTCTATGTTCTTTGCTATATTTTCATTTGTATCTCATTTTATTCTCAACATAATCTATATCAATGGTATCAAAGCGTTCTAATCCTTGTTATTTCTTGGTTCATGTCCCTGACGAGGTTAGGATATAGAGAGTTGGGTCTTGAGATAGTTTCGATTGAGGATGTCCACTTTCGCCAACCTAAGTGACCTCCCATGGCGGAAGAAAAGAGAGATGACAAAGCATGAGATCCTTTCAAAACATTACTTGAGGAATCCCTTGCATGATAGAGGAACGCGATGATGGATGACTTCACTCAGATCCTTCAACGACTACCGAAGGCAGTCGAGGCATATTCAACAAGCAACCATTTTGGAGGTGTGACACCCTTCAAGATGTTGAGTTGAGAAAAAGGTACAAATATCCTCCTTATCACCATGGTTTATGATATAATCTTGATTGACTTTTCTATTAATTAAAGATAATTAGGAAATAAAATGATTAAAGAGTCTTTTATAAATGTTATTGAGTAATATTAGATAATTTCTGAATTTCAGTTTGAATTGTTTGATTTTATCGTAGGAATGGACAAATATTGTTAAACTCAAGATAGCCAAGAAGATTATGAAGATGAATAGACTATAGGAGATCGAAGAAATCAGGCTCAAAGCAGTTTTGAGGAAGATTGACTCTCTATTTTGTAATCTTTATAAATAGTAAGAGAAATCCTGAGGATCTCTCGATCCTCAGGATAGCTTAATTTACCCATATCATTGTAATATATAGAGGGTGTTGAACCATAGAGAAACATCTAAGAAATTTATTCAAGCATTCAGATCTCTGAATTTCTTTGTACAAGTAGTCCATTGTAAATGATGTACCAGTTATGGAATTAATAGAAGCCTTGAGCATTTTTACCATCTTTGCATACTGAGTTTCTAGCAGTAGTACTTCTGAAGACCATGGGCCCAGTCGAAAATAGTTACTGTCTCAATATGTAATCATATCAATTTGATTTCAGTTCTGTGATTTACATCTCTTTGCAATAGTTAAGATAAATGTGTGAGTGCGTTGATGTTTTTATAAATGGGTGATGCTACTTAACTATAGAGGATAGATGTTTCATTTGAATGTTATCGATTGCTGTTCCATTTCCCATTGTTGTAGTTTATATCTTGACAGTTCCTCTCATTTTTACACGCGCTGTCCTTTTATTAAATTTACAGTTGTTGTTCCTTTTGCTTAATTCTTCATTTGTTGTTCCTTCTCAATTTTACAGTACTTAGTTGTTCTTTTCTAGCAGGTTAGACAATCATTGATAGATCGGTTTATTGATTATTTTCATAGATTAAATTCATGTTTCTTGGCTAGATGAATTCAATAAATTGGTTAATGCCTTTAATTCAGAACACGTTATTGATTAGATTATAATACTGTTGAGTAAGATCTTAGTTTCAAAGTTTTAATGAATGTGTGAGGAACTTGACTGATGATAAAATCAGATTTACTTTAACTACATGATTTTAACCTCTACAACTATCTGCATATACTTTACTGATATTCTTGAAAGAAAAGATGATTCCTCAGTTGATAAATTAATGTTAAACTAAGGTTTATTTTAGGACATCTTTAGAGCCCACATTTTGGCGTCGTTGCCGGGGAGAATGTCAAATATAGAATATGTTGCATCTCTGGAGGATGAGGTATTGAAAACAAAAGGTAAGAACCTATGTAGGCAACAAGTAAAATGCTTGTGCCAACGCCTACCTTCAGCTGATGCATAGAGGTTAGATAGATACTTAGAATTGTGTGTGAGTGTGTATGACTAAGAAGAAATAACTTGAAGAACCAAAACCCCCACCAAAAAATACAAAACCCCAGGGCCTGGTGCCCCCTAGAAGAAGCACTTTCATAGACGAGATCATCCGAAAAGATGAATATCAAGCCTCGGTTGGACCCCGGAAAGGTTCTACCTGAATCCCTCAAGCAAAAAATTCACCAACTGCAGCTCATGCTGAGGTTCATAGAAGAACTGGAGGGACTGAACAAAGTTTTCAAAATACATACACTCCACCTCTCAGCCCTTTAGACGTGGGAAATTATTGTAATATGGAAGAAGGAGAAAGGGAGAAAAATGGGGTTGTTGAAGCAAACACATCACCACCACTTGATCCTAGATCTCCTGTGATTTTGATAGGAGAAGGTACACCTGAAATCCCAGATAGAGGTACCGCAATTAAATCCCCTAAAGGACCAAATAATCAACCACCTTGAATAGAACACCTGAGCCAAGAAATCCCTGAATATTGTTGGCATATTTTCGACCAGATGGCACAAAAAAATACACCATGACCCCATACTTCCACTTTGGAATATCCTATAGTCGATCCGGTTGCCAATGCCCCAATGAAAGCCATCCCACTACATAATCTGCCAACTTTTCATGGATTGATCTTAGAGGACCCTGGTGCGTTCTTATTCGAATTTGACGTCCTGTGTAGAGGTTATGACTACACCTATGAACCTTAGAAACTGAATCTATTTCCTTCCTCCTTGAAAGGAGCAACTTTGCGATGGTTTATGGGATTAGGAGGAGGAAGTATAAATTCATGGGATGAAATGAAACAAGTCTTCCTGACGAAATATCAAGATTACTGTAGAACTAGGGATCTGAAAGATGAAATATTTCAAATGACTGCAAAAGGAAACGAGACACTAGAAGAATATGTTGAAAGGTTTCAATATAATTTGCAAAGATCACCTTACGGTACGTTACCAGGTGAGGTGCTTAAAACCACTCTGATAAAAGGAATGAAGGATGAATGGGTAGAAACATTGAATTTAATGGGGAAAGGTGATATTTATCAAGAAACTTATGATAACATTATCCAATTGTGCATCAGGTGTTCATGTTGAAGTACATAAACCAGATCGGGAATGCAGGTGCCCATCACCAGAAACAACAACATTACTAGCGGGGGTGTCACCCGAGCAGAAGTTGGCAATATTTTAGAAAATTTCAAAATTGACATTTTGACTATGCTGAATACACAATTGGATGTTCTGCAGGCTAAACAGAAACAAGAATAAGAAAAACAGTCCTTGGCCATATTTTTCCACCGATGCAGAAAGAAACATGGTCCAAGGGAATGTCCTTTGGATGTGGTTCAGGTTTGCACCATCTGTGCCAAAGACCATGCGACAGAGCAATTTCCATCGCTCCCAGGACTAAAAGTTGTCTTTAAAGAAGAAGAAGAGGAAACAAAACTAGTACATCTGATGGCTCAATGTCACCAATGGTAGGCTTGTCCCCCAGGTACGCTACAAGATCCTTCCTCTTTCTTTTCTGGGCTATATAGTCAAAAACATAATTCTAGAAACACATGGCAGGGCCAACCATTTTCTAACCCCACCTGGAAGTCCCAAAAATATCCTATTGCACCCTGGCCAAATCAATCAACTGCAAATCCCACATGGTTTAAATCGCAATACCCTACCCCATCGTGGTAGAATTCAAATAATAATCCCTATCCTTCACAGTGGACCAACACAGTTGCCCAATCCCCTAATTGGAATCAAAATGGGCAGTGCCCAATGGGGATGACCAATCAACCCATGGGGATGGCTCCTTAAGCTCAACCCACTTTACAAGCTCCACTCCAATTACCCCAGAACCCTCAACCTCAAGTGTGCCCTCAATTACTAGCTCAACCCAACCCAAATCCTAATAATAGACCAGCCCAACTTATGCAAATTATTGAGAATTTGGATGGGGAAATCAACTCTATAGGGTGCAACAAACTCCAGTTGAGGTCATGACACATTTATCCCGAAGAAAGTAAAATACACCAAGAGAAGAAGAATGAAAATAATATACAACCAACAATAACACCCTTGACTATGGTCATAACGGAAGAAGTAGAGCAAGGGGGAAACATAGTCGAGCAACAAAATCCTGATGAGGACGTGATTCCTCCTCCCTCGTTTCCTGAGAGGCTAATAATAGAAAAACTAGCTGTATATCCTAAATTCGATATTGTAGTTGTTGGGCCCATGATGTGATAGATTTTATGACGTTAATTAGATCCCTTTTGCTGAATATGTATATGAGTTTTCCTATTTTGAAGAAGTTTTTGAAGAGATTTTGTGTCAAATCACTATGATTCACACAAGTTATGCATAATTCATGTTTTGTGATGATTTTGAGTTTAAATTAGTATGTTTTTATGATCCCAGGAAACTAATTCACATTTTGTGTGTCAGAGGGAAAAATCGCAGCTTGTTTTTGCTTCCGACACTTAGTCTGGTACTCCATCTGACACTCAGTCCGGTACTCCATCCGACACTCCGTCCGACACTCTGTCCTGCACAAAAACCATGGACGATTTGGCGGTGAGCATATCGACAACTAGCGATGAGAAAATCAGAGACATGGGTTTTTCTTATGCTCGTGGCCTCCAGATACTGAACTCTTGACAACTCGATTTGGGTTGTTATGTTGGTCGATTATTGGCTTGCCTCATTTCTAGAAGAAACCGACACTTAGGGCATATTAAATGTGATTTTTTGTTTTTAGAGAGGGTCGACCCTTCCAGTGGTCGACCTCTCAGCGTGTAAAAACTATAAATACCACCCCAGTGGTCAGACAATTGTTAAGTAGAGAGTTAGAGAGAAAAAGACAATTTAGCTATGTTTTCCTATTTTCATTTTGCCAAAACTGTGTAAAGACTGTGTTTTTGGTTTTAATGGTGAATTTGCGTTGTTGAAGCTCATGGTTCGCTTTGAAGGGTAGCCATGAATTGCTGGGGGGCCCACCAAAAGTCTGGGTGAATATCCAATTTGTTTGCTTGTGAATTGAATAGTGTAGTTGTCATTTTTATTCATTTCAGGTACATGTGTTTTTATCTTTCTTACTTACTGTGTAATTATTGTTTATAGTTTAATTGTTTCAGTTTCTTGTTGTAGGTTGCTTATGAAGAATAGTTAATATGCCATGTCTTTCTAACTAAATAGGAAATAGATTAATCTTAAGCCACTAACCCTTGTGTGATTAGATGATAGTTAGAATTTATGCATGCTGAAATAGAGTTTAAAACATAGTTAAAACAAAGTTTTTGGTTTATGGTTTCTTTGGCAAGTTTCGGTGGATGGATAGTTGTTAGTTTTCTTATCTAATTGCTGTTTAGTTTTTCTCATTTAATTGTTAGTTAGCTTGCTTATTTTCATATGCTGAAATAGTATTTAATTTCCGTTTTATGAATATTTCCTCTTTTGCAATTTGAGTGGTTAAGAATTAGTTCAGTTTATTTTCATGGAATTTCCTTAGATTTAGGTTGCAATTTCAATTCAAAGTTGATTATTGAATTTAGATTTCAGTTATGAATCTTAGTATGAATTTTCTTAATTAGTATAGAATGCAATTTAATTAAATATAATAGTAGTTTTCTTGTTTTTATAGATTAGAGAATAGTTTGCTTGCTTTTAGATTAGATAATCTTCTTGCTTTGGTAGATTAAAGAATAGTTTTCTTACCATAGATTAAAGAGTAGTTGTTAATGTCTTTTATTGTCATAATTCTTTCAATTTCGTAGATTAAGATTTCCTATTGTAAATTAGAAGTTATTGTGAAATTTAATTTAAGAATAGAGTTCACTTGTTTCTTAGCTTAATTAGTTGCTTATTGAGTAATCTTAATTAGTTTACTTGTTGTAGAAGTTACCATAGGTTAGTTAGTTGATTGCTTGCTTGTTTACTTTCTTTAATAGGGTAATTGCTTGCTTGTCTATTTTGATTTGATAGGGTAGTTGCTTGCTTATTTGCTTTCTTTTATAGGATAGTTGCTTATTGAATTTGAGTAGGTTAATTAATGTAGTTTGCTGTTGTTATTGCTTATTAGATAGATAGTTTTCTTTTGCTTATTGTCATGATTAAGTTAATTTGCTTCAAGTAGGGTTTTCATTTTCTTTCTTTGGACTATCCATCGATCCTTTGTTCAAAGGTTACTTAGGGTAAATAGTTTAAGTTTCTTAGTAGGGTTTGATCCTTAGTAGTCTTTGCTTGAATAAATTAGTTCTCAGATAACCCCTTTCCTTAGTTAGACTATACTACCTCTAGCCTTTCTGCCTTGGCACATATAGTGCTACAACTCTAAGTTTACTTACATCGGGTTGACAATTTAATTGTGGGTTTTTAGTGTTTTTTAGTGCATATAGAACACCCATCATTTTTGGTGTCGTTGCGAGGGAGTTGTCTCAAGGTAGGAAATAGTTAGGAATTAGATCATTTCTAAACCTTAGCATTAGTTTGGTGGTGGGGGAACTTTAAGACAAGAGGTAAGAACCTGCGCATCTGCTATAGCAAGCTCCCCAAACCCAATGGTAGTTTTTGTTTTTGTTTTTGTTTTCTTTCATGAACAGACCTGGAGACCCAAAAGGTAGATACATTAAATCTAAATCAAACCTTTCAACCAAGGTTCCTTCCGACCTTTTTGGGGGAAGGAACATTCCACTCATAAATTCTGCAGATCGATACTGAACAACAAGATCTAGCTCAACCCAAAGAGATAAAGTAGTCTCTGAAGAGACTAAAATAGGGAGCACTATAGAACAAAAGTTGAAGCGTCAGTAATAGTGGGACAAGAGGCAAGACCACTCGAGCCCTCTGCAGAACCAAACAACACAACCTTTGTTCCCTTACTACCACCAGGAGAATGAATTCGAAGGTGACCATTATTTTGGAAGAACTCTCTCAAATCCTAGAAACAACCGGGATCTCTTCTTTTTAGGAAGAAAACATCTTGACAATAGTCAAGAACTTGTCTACCTCTCTGAAAATATTAAAAGAATCAAGGTCCTATGAGCTAAAAAATGATTTTCCTTGCCAAAATGTGAAGGAAGCTGAAAAATTATGGACTACATCCAGTGGAGAGCAATCACTAAGACTTGAGATTGAGGATTTCTCAACATCCATCTCAACAGATCCTTTATGTACTTCAGAAATCAATCATCCAGAATAAAAGGATCTGCATAACATGATGAAGGAGAGCATAGAAATTACTGTTGATGAACATCAAGATTACATTGAAATTTGGTTTCAAGAGGTCATCAGGCCACAATACTATTCTCTTCCTCAACACCTTCTGATGCCAAAACAAGTAGGTTGGTTGGTTCTTCATATCCAGGTAATCACTGCGGTAATTTTTTCATATATGGATATGAGTATGTTTCTTATCTTGCTTCGCACATGGTTACATTGGAATAGTTCTTACACTTGAATAAATATTTTCCCTTTCTTTTTAGGTAGGGTAGGATAGTAAATAAAAGCTGCATGTTGTTAGTTTAGCTTAAATCTAATGCAACCTCATTTTACATTTTATTTTAATAAAATAACTATGAGATACATGTTCCAGTGACTTGATCTCATTGATCTCATTAGTATTTGATATTTTAGAGTGTGGTTTTTGACAAACAATTCTAGATATTTCTGTAGGTATTTATTTCACCAGGAGTAGATAGTTTCAAGGAAATATAAAAGAAGGATTCTTCTTTGAAACATTGCTATACTTGAACCTTGTTGTTTCCTAAGCATCAAATGAATAATGAATTGCTGTAGTTAGCCATGTTTTTTCAAATATTTTCATCTTCTCTTTTTCTTAAGGCATTCTAAAAAGTAGTTGCTCTTGAAAATCTTCACCACTATATAAGGAAATGATACTGTAACCATCAAGCTTAGAGGTCTCTTGTACAATTTTCCCAAGAAACCTGAGTAAGTGAGTAAAGTATATTTATTAAAGAGTAACAAGGAGGTCTAATTAGTGGTTAGTCATGGAAACATCACAATAACTTTCAAAAGAAGAAAGTGAGTTGAGCCTAGAGATAGCTTTCTATTCTTTCTCAATGGTACCATCCACTACACACTAAATAACTTGATTATATCATATATTTAGATAGACCACATCCGCTTAAGTACCCCTTACATCAGGACACTCACTAAGGAATATAACGAAAAGTCATCCTCTAACATAAATACCATCCCAATTGAGAAAAAAAAAAGAGAGAAAGAAAAAGTTGTTTTCAGATTTGTCCTCCCATCTTCTTGCACAAAGCAATCTTATATAAAAATATTAAAATATGGAGGGCCAATCTCTAAGGGTGTAAGAGGCTAATCCGTCGGGATACTGAACAGGTCTACTGGCAGCGGGTATCAGCCCGTGGTATGACTAGGTAAACCCGCTGGAGTACTGAACATGCTTGCTGGCAGTGGGGCATTCTACCTAGCGAGGATGATAATCTGACAAAAAATAAATAATAAATTTAAAATTGTCCTAATGTATGACATTACTTGTAGACAAAGCCAACATGAAGTATGTATGGTTAAGCTAAGGTTAATTAACTCCCTAAACTTGCCATTGGGAACTAACTCCGAGACTATCTTGAAACTCTCTTGCCTACCTCTTCTTATATATATATATATATAGGATCTCTTATCCTATAGGTGGGGCCATCTTCTAACCGTCTCATCAGACCAATATGTGAAATTTATATTTACACTTTACAAACTGTAAATCTTCAGCTATCGAGAGAACTAACTGGTTTCCTCTACTTTTGATTGTGAGGTGTCACAATACTTAGGTGTGGGGGAGGGGTTCATGAGTTGACAAATGATCATTGCCTAGAAAAGTAAATCTTTGTAAAAAATTTCTGTATTATTTTCATGATACAGGTTATTACATCAACAAACATTTTATTTTGAAGTGTTAAATTTCCTGTGTGCTATAAAGTGTTGTACATATACTTAACATACCACTTTATTGGTTCATTTTCGTTACAGGTTGTTCATTGTAGGTTTGACATTACATGTTCTATGAAAGTGGATTGTGTGAGCACGATGGAAAAATAATAATAATGGAACACTCTTAGTCTGCCTCTGCTCCTATTCACTATGTTCGTGGTCTATGAGGAATCAACTACCTCAACCACAAAGCTCCCAAGAGTTGGAGACCACTGGTTTAAACATCACAAGTTTCCAAGAGCAAGCTATAACAGGGTTTTCAAAACCGAATTTTAGAACATCTCTGGAGCTCAGGGATACTCCAAGGAGTGGATAAAAGAGGAGCTAATCAACCCTCTAATAGTCATCACCAGATTGATTACATGTGAAGGTAGATATTCCATCTTTAAAGCCTATCACTTTCGATTATTAGCTCACTTTCAGTTCAATAAGCCATTGAATTTCCCATTTTACTTCTTAAAGAGTCATGAGAGGATGTCTTCCCAAGTGAGGAAGAATGCAACCAATCCCCATAACAACCTATTTCACCACGACCTTATCAAACTACTTGTCTTAGCCAAGTTGGAGAAAATGTGGGATGAGTTCATTTACTAATTTGCAAACCCTCATATTACAATTAATACTAGCAAGAAGACTCTTGATCTAGGGACTGTTACTCCACCCAAACACTCATTCTCAAGCTATTCCTTTACCGGACCAAAAGTCCAAGAAACTTGTTGATACCCTTGCAACCTCATCGGGTAAGAAGACCAAGAAGCCTATTGCTAACCCCCCTTTAAAAACAGTAAAGACCTATTGCTAATTCATGGCACAGGGACATGCCATATATTCGGTCTCGAGGGATTTTCCTGAGCTAAAAAATGCTAAGCACTGCCCATTTGTATAGAAAACCCATGAGAAGAGGAAGTAGGATTTCTGTCAAAATTCTGTCATACTGTCTTTTTACAATGTCTTGGGATATTATATCATCAATTGTTTGTATTGGTATGCTAAATTATATACTGTTGACATCATTGTGTGTGTTATAAGATTACTATGAATTTTTATGTTTATGCTATAGAAGACTTCTTATACTTAACTATTCTTTGTGACAAATACAGAGCGATAACAACTGCTAAATACTTATTGCCATTTACATTACAAGCTTATGAAAAGAGGAACAATTGTTTGAATTGTTACAGATCGATGACATGCAGTAAAAATTATCTTGTTCACCATGCCTACCAGTAAAAACCAAGCCTTTTGTTAGTATTTGTCAGTTCTGCCAGTCACCAGTGATCAAATTTACTCTTTAGTGTGATTGAAAGGGTTATTAGGTCAAATTGTTATACTTTCAAAATAAAATTATCAAATAAAATTTGACATCTCTTGGTTGTAAAATTGTCATTGGTGTGTCTAGGTGTCATTACTACTCCCTCCACTCATCCAAGATCATAAATTTTCATCATGGTCATATAGTCATTCCTTGTCATAAATTTTCAAATGATTGTCTTGGTCAAATTTCTACTTCAAAATTGGTTTCGGAATTAAGGAAGATGAATTTGACAAATGTGAAAGAGGTTTTTGTCAATAATAGACCAAGAAACAAAAACCTTCTTCGGTTTATGCACATGTGTTATTATTTGAGAGAAATTCCCCAAATACAGTCTCTATGGGAGGGTTCCAACACATTTGGACATCTTGACTTCAAGTCCATTTTTCAGAGGTTTGGAAAAGGCATTTGTATTTCTTGATGGTTCCATTGTGTAGAAGACATCATACAATTTCCAACCATACCACTTTCATCCCAAAAATCCTCTAGGAAGGCTTCTGAAAACCCTCTCAAAGACCACACTGCGTTTCTGCTGAGAGCACATTGCGCTTCTGTAATTTTGGAGTAACCAACTTCAAGATTGGATTATGAAAAAATGGGAAATTATTTTTGAAACCTGGGGGGTTTTTGCATTCATAACATACCCCAAAAAAAAAAGTCTCTCAGTTTTTTAATATATGTTATGGTTTGGGATATATCCAATTCTCTTAGAGGCCTAGTTTTTCAGAAAATAAAACACTCTGTTTTTCCTGTTTTAGTCATGTTTTCGTTTTATGTTTTCCTAACAAATGAAAGAGAAGTTTTGAAAAAAAAGAGAGATTATTATCAAGGAAAGATTCAAAAACAATAACCTCTCTCCGTTTCAGAATATATGTTATGGTTTGGGATATACTAAATTCTCTTAGAGGCTTAGTTTTTCAGAAAATAAAACACTCTATTTTTCCTGTTTTAGTCATGTTTTCGTTTCGTGTTTTCCTAACAACTAGGAGCGAATTTATTAAAACCAATAGAGGTTTTTATCAAGGACATGTTCAAAAACAAAACCTCTCTCAGTTTTTACACAAGAGTTACTGTCTTGTATTTACAGGTGTCACTTTGATACCTATTTTTCACAAGTTCCCCAGGTCAGAATTGTTGCACTTCTGGGAAGTCACTTTTGGAACCAATTTTGCAGAGGTAAAATTGTTGTTTTGAATGGTTTAAAGGATCAAGGGTATAATATACATATCAAGGATTCCTCACATGTCAAAAAAATCCTCCAAAAACTCCAAACCCTCTAGTTCAAACTTGGAGAGCATGAAACATTGAGTCCTCATTTACGCCATGATAATAGTGTCCTATAAGCCAAGATGAATTCTCTACAGCGTTGGGTTGATGATATGATTTCCACCAATAATAGTCTCTCGATGCAATTGAAACATCACAAAAGGCCCAAGATAAAATCCCCTGGGCAAGAGGGAGAAGATTCTAAAGCTAATCCACCCCCTCCTTCGCAAGTCTAGTCATGTTGGGTGATTCATTTTTATTTGTAGAGGGACTTGCAAAATCTTAGATGTGGGGGTAATGTTGGGCTCGTGATATGAAAAATTTTATGACATTAATTAGATCCTTTTTTACAAATATGTATATGCGTTTTCTTGTTTTGAAGAAGTTTTGGAAGAGATTTTGTGTCAAATCGCTATGATTCACACCAAGTATGCATAATTCATGTTTTGTGATGATTTTGAGTTTAAATTAATATGTTTTTATGATCCCAGAAAACTAATTCACTTTTCATGTGTCACAGGACAAAATCACAACTTTTTTTTTTTTGTTTCCGGCACTCATTTCGATACTCCATCAGACACTTAGTCTGGTACTCCATCCGACACTCTGTCTGACACTCCATCCTGCACAAAAACCATGGGCGATTTGGTGGTTAGAATATTGACGACCAACGATGGGAGAATCAGAGATAAGGGTTTTTCTTGTGCTCGTGGCCTCCAGCTACTGAACTCTTGACAACTTGATTTATGTTGTTATGTTGGGCGATTATTGGCTCGCATCATGTCTAGAAGCCACCGACAGTTAGGGAATCTTAAACGAGATTTGATATTTTTAGAGAGGGTAAACCCTTCCAATGGTCGATCTCTCAGCTTGTAAAAACTATAAATGCCACCCCAGTGGTCAGACAATTGTTAAGTAGAGAGTTAGAGAGAAAAAAACAATTTAGCTCTGTTTTCCTATTTTTTTTTTTTCCAAAACTGTGTAAAGACTATGATTTTGGTTTTAATGGTGAATTCGTGTTGTTGAAGAGCGTGGATTGCCTTTGAAGAGTAGCCATGAATTTCTGGGGTGCCCACCAACAGTATGGGTGAATATCCAATTAGTTTGCTTGTGAATTGAATAGTGTAGTTGTCATTTTTATTCATTTCAGGTACATGTGTTTTTATCTTTCTTACTTACTGTGTAATTATTGTTTATGGTTTAATTGTTTCAATTTCTTGTTGCAGGTTTCTTATGAAGAAAAGTTAATATGCCATGTATTTCTAACTAAATAGGAAATAGCTTAAGTTTAAGCCAGTAATCCTTGTGTGATTAGATGATAGTTAGAATTTATGCATGCTGAAATAGAGTTTAAAACAAAGTTTTTAGTTTATGGTTTCTTTGGAAAGTTTCAGTGGATGGATAGTTGTTAGTTTCCTTATCTAATTGCTATTTAGTTTTGCTCATTTAATTGTTAGTTAGTTTGCTTATTTTCATATGCTGAAATAGTATTTAATTTCCGTTTTATGAATATTTCCTCTTTTGCAATTTGAGTGGTTAAGAATTAGTTCAATTTATTTTCATGCAATTTCCTTTTCTAGATTTAGGTTGCAATTTCAATTCAAAGTTGATTATTAAATTTAGATTTCAATTATGAATCTTAGTATGAATTTGCTTAATTAGTATAGAATGAAATTTAATTAAATAGAATAATAGTTTTCTTTCTTTTATAGATTAGAGAATAGTTTCCTTGCTTTTAGATTAGATAATCTTCTTGCTTTGGTAGATTAAAGAATAGTTTGCTTACCATAGATTAAAGAGTAGTTGTTAATGTCTTTTATTGTCATAATTCTTTCAATTTCATAGATTAAGATTTCCTATTGTAAATTAGAAGTTATTGTGAAATTTAATATAAGAATAGAGTTCACTTGTTTCTTAGCTTAATTAGTTTCTTATTGAGTAATCTTAATTAGTTTACTTGATGTAGAAGTTACCATAGGTTAGTTAGTTGATTGCTTGCTTGTTTACTTTCTTTAATAGGGTAGTTGCTTGCTTGTCTATTTTGCTTTGATAGGGTAGTTGCTTGCTTATTTACTTGTTTTTATAGGATAGTTGCTTATTGAATTTGAGTAGGTTAATTAAAGTAGTTTGTTGTTGTTATTTCTTATTAGATAGATAGTTTGCTTTTGATTATTGTCATGATTAAGTTAATTTGCTTCAAGTAGGGTTTTCATTTTCTTTCTTTGGACTATCCATCGATCCTTTGGTCAAAGGTTACTTAGGGTAAATAGTTTAAGTTTCTTAGTAGGGTTTGATCCTTAGTAGTCTTTGCTTGAATATATTAGTTCTTAGATATCACCTTTCCTTAGTTAAACTATACTACCTCTAGCCTTTCTGCCTTGGCAGATATAGTGCTACAACTCTAAGTTTACTTACCCCGGGTTGACAATTTAACTATGGGTTTTTAGTGCTTTTTAGTGCATATAGAACACCCATTAATAGGGGAACTAAAGAATCTCTATGTTAAGATCCCACTCCTACAGGATCTGCAAGACATCCTAATTTATGAAAAGACAATTAAGGAATTGTGTGGGAAGAAGCTTGTCAGGAAAGCTAAAAATCCATCAACTATTCGCGTGGTAGGATCCTTAACTGATCTTATTCTAGTCATGTAGGAGACAATCAAATATGCAGACCCAGGGAATCCCATAGTAACAATTCAGATACATGGCTATTTTTTTCCAAATACACTAGTGGATTTGGGGGCATCCATTAATATCCTGACCATCGAATCCTATAACGCCCTGGGTATCACCTCCTTCGAACCTACTTCAATTATGTTACAATTAGATGATATATCAATGGTTAAACCAGTCGACACATTAAAAGATATAGAAATTTCGGTCGATTCTTGGGAATACCCAGTTGATTTCCTCATTATCATCCCAAGAAGTAGACTTGATGGACACCCATTGATACTGGGAAGACCATGGATCACAACAGTAGATGCATACATAGGATGTCACACAGGCAACATGACAATTTCTAGAGGAATTGCTACAAAGAACCTCATCCTATATCCTCCAGCTAAACCAAGCCCGCCTATCATACATCATTAATTGCCGCCACCTAGATATCCAGAAAATAATATACGATCTCCTCTCACACTGGAATAAGCTCTCAGACTCAAGAACCAAATAGAAGATGATGTGATCAATAGCTTCATTAACATCCCAACTATTATAAGCAACCCAACATGTCAAATGCTAAAATATTTTTTAGATAATGAAGCACATGGAGATCCTTTGGAAGAATTGATGGAGGAACAGATTCCCACTACTACTATTCATAACAACATATCACTTGAAATTTCACCAGAAGGTTGCTAAATATTAATGCTAGTTTGAATGAGCAACAACAACAAAAATTGATTCAGATCCTTTCTAAATATCAACAGGATTTTTCTTGGGAGTATCCAGACATTGAGGGCATCGATCCCCAACTTTGTACACATCATATCTATATTGAGAAAGATGCCTGACCTATTTGACAACCCCAACGAAGATTGAACCCTCATCTCCGGGACATTGTTAAAGAAGAGTTACAAAAACTGTTGGACATAGATTTTATATATCCTATTTTAGACAGTCAACGAGTTTCCCCACTAGTAATCATCCTCAAGAAGAATGGGAAATGGTGAATCTGTGTAGACTACAGAGAACTCAATAAGGCTACCCATAAGGACCACTTTCCCTTACCTTTTATTGATCATGTCCTTGACACTTTAGCAGGGAATTAGTTCTTTTCCTTCCTAGATGGTTTTAGTGGTTATAATCAGATCCAAATTGCTCTGTAAGACCAAGAAAAAACTACATTTACATGTCCCTTGGGTACCTTCACATATAGATTATTTCCCTTTGGATTATGTAATCCTCTAGCCACATTCCAAAGAGAAATTTTGAGCATATTTTCTGATTTGATTAATGAAGGACTTGAAGTTTACATGGATGATTTCACCCCTTATGGCACTGATTTTGATCAATCTCTAAGTAATATGGAGAAGGTACTGGAACGATGCATTGCTACCAAGCTTTCTTTGAGCCATGGGAAATGTCATATGATTATGACCGAAGGTGTGGTACTAGGACACTATGTTTCTGCAGATGGAATCAAGGTAGACCCAACAAAAATAGAGGTAATCCTTAATCTACCTACACCTCGTACACAAATTGAGGTACATAGTTTTCTTGGCACTGCAGGATACTACCACAGATTCATAGAAAATGTTTCAAGAACAACTACACCTTTACATGCTTTAACTGGTAATATGGAATTTAAGTGGTCTGATAAGTGTGATGTTGCGTTTGCAGAACTCAAAAGGCTGGTTTCAACAACACCGATGCTGAGAGGACCAAACTAGAAATTTCCATTTCATATTTCTACAGATGCATAGGATATTGCCATAGGCGCTGTCCTTGGACAGGAAGAAGACAATAAACCTTATGCTATTTATTTTATTAGAAAAAATCTTACTCTCGCTGAATTAAATTATACAATAACATAAAAATAATTTTTAGCCGTTATACATGCTATTAATAAATTCTACCACTATATAACAGGCTATCCAGTTATTCTGTATACTGATCATTCTTCTATTAAATATTTAGCTAACAAACCGATTACTAATGGACATGTTACTTGGTGGTTATTACTATTGTAGGAATTCAACATCACCATCAAGGATTGGCCCAGAAGAGATAATATTGTTACAGATTTCTTGTCTCGTGTTCCTAAAACACATGACTCTTTGTCAGTCGAAGACTGATTTCCAGACGAACACCTGTTTGCGGTCACTATTAAGATGCCTTGGTATGATGACGTGGTGAATTATTTGGCAGCTGGGAAACTACCAACACACTTATCATCAATAGAAAGGGAACTGATTGTCCAATCCAGTGCATGGTTCACCTGGATTGGTGGATATCTTTTCCACACAGGACCTGACCTCCAGATCCGAAGATGTGTAAGAGATGATGAAATTTACGATGTATTGAAGGAGGGTCATGATGAGCCCTGTGGCAGACATTTTGCAGACCACAGAACTAGGCATAATATTTTACAGATGGGATACTTATGGCCCTCAGTATTTAAATATGTGAAGAAGTATGTTCAGGCCTGTGATAGGTGTCAAAGGATGGGTCGTCTAGGACAAGCTGATGAAATTCCCCTACAAGCACAAGTGGTGGAAGAACCTCTTGAGAGATGGGAACTGGACTTTTTTGGTTCCTTCAACCCAAAATCAAACCATAAGGCCTATATATTAGTCACAACAGACTATATAACCAAATGGGTAGAGGTAGTAGCCTTGTCAAACGCACCGAAGGAAGCAGTCATTAAGTTTCTCTTAGAATTATTTGTACACTATGGATTACCCAGGGAAGTAATCATTGAGGGAGGGTTGCAATTCACAACCCATAAAATCATGGCAACCCTACGCAATTATCATATTAAACACAAAGTTAGTTCCCCCTACCACCCACATGAAAACAGACAAGTAGAAAGTACCAATAAAGTCTTGGAGGCAATTTTGACAAAAACAGTCTCAACGAACTGTCAGAATTGGGAAACCGAGCTTCCAAATGCCTTATAGGCCTATCACATGACATGGCGTAACACTACTGGCTAATCTCCTTACCATCTAGTCTATAGAAAATAACCTATCTTTCCAATTGAATTTGAGATCAAGACTCTAAGGATGGCCCAGGCAATTGGACTGGATCTTACATAGACACATACACAATGCTTACAACAACTCAATGAGTTAGATGAAGCATGCCTGTTCTCCCTACACCGCACAACTGTTATTCAAAAGTAGAGATATAGCTAGCATGATAAACATATCAAGAAAAAATCCTTCTAGAAAGGTGATTGGGCGCTTCTCTATGATTCCAGATTTCAGGATTTTCCTGGAAAATTACAGACAAGGTGGCTGGGACCGTATGAAATCAACAAAGTCCATGATAATGGAACTGTCACTTTAGTTACCATCAACGGGTCTGGTTCTCCTTTTGTGGTAAATGGAAATAGGCTACGACTCTACCATCAGTCGCTTTCAAAAGAATCCTTTTTCCAAGAAGTAAGTAAAGACCCTACTGTTCAGATTTTAGCTAGCTGGGAAGGTAACCCAATAGCTTCAACTTCATAAATGATGATTTTTATTAGCACTATACATATTTTATATAGATTTCTTTACAGATTTGATTGATTTTTTAGTTTTTTACTTTTTAGGAAAGTCACTTGAGAGAATAAAAACCAGAAAAGATGACTGTAATGAATATAATTAGCACTCTTTACTCTTCCTTACCCATGTATCACTTTGAAAAACCATCGAATATAAACCCTTCTTTCACAAAATATGAATATGTCATGTTCAACAACAAAAATCAGATGACTGTAATGAATGTATAACATTAACAAACCATCCAATACTTTGATTATTGAATAAACCTACCCATAAAAATTGAATGAATTTAGTTGATGATTAATCAATCCTAGAGTCGCTACAACAAAAATGCCCGCGGGAGGTTTCCAATCACTTAAGTAGATGGTTAAAATTTGAACATCATCGTTTCCATTCATTTGAAATGGAACAACTTCCATTCCCTTCGTACTATTTCTTTTCCCTTCGTGCATTTGTTGTTCCCTTTGCGCGTGGTTTCCGTTCATTTGAACAGAACAACTGTTGTTCCCTTTGTGCGATCATTGTTCCCTTCACGGGTAGTGTCGTCCATTTGAAAGTAACGACTGCCATTCCCTTTGTACAATTGTTGTTCCTTTTATCGTAATTTTAGAAATTTCAATACAAATTAAGTATTTCTTGCGATTCTCCTGATCTAACAATTATACGCCACTGTTAAATACATAATCTCTTCTACTATTATTCTTGTTGAAAATTAAACCACGATCACAACCACAATCATAAAGTGAAATATCAAGAACACATAACGCATAATTTTTTACCGGGAAAGTGTAAAGCTAAAAACCCCACTATCATATATTATGTATATCATGAATCATGAAACAATCTCATACAAAACTCTAATCCAAGAGCTCTCAACACAATGCAATCGTCTCACACTATCATACACAAATTAGCAAATACATGTGCCAATTCTCCGTGTCCAGACAACCTGCCTTCTCTGCACAATCTCTGCAATTGGAATTCTCACAATGATCATTCGAATAGCCTAGTTTGCACATGCTCATAAGCATATCCACTGCATGTGTGATCAAATCACAACTGATAGCCAAACTGTCCCTTTCACCTGTTATCTCAACTGGGTCTCCACTAGATCTGACATGGATGTAGTTAACCATGGAGAATCTTCAGTTGCATTTGAGTTTACTAATTTACTGAACTCTCACTAGTGCTTGTTTAGTTACAACTAGTACAACTAATCTTAACTCACTTAATTGCACTTATAATTTTGTCATAACTCCAACTCACTCAGTTATGAATGAAATAATAGATTAATATTTATTGTCTAATTTATTTAAGGGAAAAGTAAATTAGACACATGTTTCTTGTTGACTTTTCAACACTCCCTCTCAACAAGAAAAGGATTATCCTTCACCCCAATCCTATCTCTATGATTTTCGAATTTTCTCCCGGTGAGCGCCTTCGTCAGAATGTCTGCGCCTTGATCTTCCGTAGGAATGTATTGAAGCAACATGATCTTCCACTACACACAATCTCTGAGATGATGATACCAGATATCTATATGCTTAGATCTGTCATGAAACATAGGATTAATCGAGAGTTTAATGCAACTCTGATTATCACAATAAATCACTATCGGATCTAAATGAGAACCAAACAAACCAACCAAGATCTTCCTCATCTAGATAGCCTCACATCTAGCTTGACTCGCTTCCATGTATTCCGCTTCTGCTGAACTAAGTGCCATGGATCTCTATTTCCTGCTGTACCAAGAAACAACTGTAGATCTGATACTAAAGATCCCCCCTTATGTGCTCTTTCTGTCCGTTGGGCTGCCCGCCCAATCTACATCCGTGAAGCCATGCAACTTCATCTCATCCTTATTTTTGTACCATAATCCATACTCAGATCTTCCCTTCAGATATCTTAGGACATGCTTACCCGCCTTCCAAAAGAGTTTGGTAGGCTTAACCATCGCTTGACTTAGATGGTTAACCGCATAACAAATGTCTGGTCTCGTGTTCACTAAATACATTAGCGAACCTACTAACTGTCGATAGACAGTGGCATCCACTACCTCTCCAGAAGTAGCATCCTCTTTCCTCCAGTTTCTTGGAAGAGGAGTATCCATGGATTTATAGTCCTCCATGTGAAACTTACCCAATATCTCCCTTGTATACTTTCCTTGAGACACAAAAAGTTCACCATCTCGCTGCCATATTTCCAATCCAAGGAAATAATGAAGAAGGCCCAAATCCTTCATCTCAAACTCCTTTGCAAGGTCATATTTGCATGAGTGTATCAACTTCTCATCACCAGTCAGTATTAAATCATCAACATAAAGCACAATGATTAAAATCTTACTCTCCACCACAATTTGGTATAGGTTTGCATCTGCTTCACTTTTGGTGAAGCCCAATCTAGTGAAACAACTGTCTATCCGAGTGTATCAAGCACGAGGTGCTTGCTTCAGCCCATACAATGATCTCTTGAGTCTGCACACGTGAAACTCCCTATCAAAGGTCTCAAAACCTTCTGGCTGCTCAATGTACACTTCTTCCTCAATGATCCCATTGAGGAATGCAGTTTTTACATCCATCTGATGAATGCGCCAGCCCATCTGCGCTGAGAGTGCAAGGATGGATCTTATGGAAGAGTA
>ML777988.1:1275580-1307713 GCA_009831015.1 Picea engelmannii | reverse complement strand
TGGAAAATACACACGATAATTATGGGGTGTTTCTGTGTACCCCACAAATATCCCAACTTCAGCAGTCGGTTCCAGCTTCTTCCTGGAATCCTTGGTCACATGCACATAAACAGATGAGCCAAAATTTTTAAAATGAGAAACATCAGATTTCTTACTAGTAAAAGCTTCTTCAGGTGTACTCATGCCAAGTAATCTATGAGGACAATGATTCTGCACATAAACCGCAATATTTCATGCTTCTTCCCACAAATGCATTGGTAGGCCCTGATCATGCAACATCGCTCGTGCTGCACCCACGATCATTCTGTTCTTTCTCTCCGCGACCCCATTTTGATGTGGGTTATGAGGCACTATGAGTTCTCTTTGAATTCCTCCTCTGCTGTAGAAGTCTTTGAATTCGTTAGAGATGTATTCTCCACCATTATCGCTCCTTGGAGCCTTCACTTGCTTCCTCGACTCTTTCTCCACCAATGCTTTAAACTCACAGAACTTTGAGAATGTTTGATCCTTCTTCTGCATGAAGAATATCCAACATTCACAAGAAAAGTCATCAACAAAAATAACATAATACCTATGTTTTGCTGTTGAAGAAATCAAGAATGGTCCACACACGTCTGTGTGAATTCTCTCCAGGATCATCGAAGCACGGTTCTCCTTTTCATGAAAGGTGGACTTTACATACTTCCCCAGGGTGCACCCTTTGGACTGATCTAACTGAGCAAGTGTTCCCATTGGAAGTCCAGTAGATATTTGCTGCATGATCCTCAAGGCTCCATGATGAATATGGCCCAATCGCCTGTGCCATAATTCTCCCTCATCCTGGCTCACCACTTTTTTTGCCTTGCCTATCATGGCACCACAACCATCTACCTCCAACATGTAGATATTCTTAACTCGAATCCCTATCTTCTTGAATTGAACCATTGCTTTATGTCACAGGTAGGCTTTACCACTGCTAAAAAAAACATCATAGATCTTGTCCTCCAACATTACTACTGAGACCAAGTTTTTCTTCAGACTTGGAACATGCATAACATTTTTTAATTGAAATGGTTTACCTGACTCCCTCTGAAAGGTAATGGTACCAATACCAGTTGCACTGTATCATCCATCATTTCCCATCTCTAGATGTATTCTGAGATATTTCTCCTCCAAGTCAATGAAAGACTCTTTATCTCCCGTCATGTGGAAGGAAGCACCACTATCTAAATACCACATTGATCCCGATGCACTTGAAGACATGCATGCGATCAAAGCAAATTCAAGTTCAAATTGTGAGACAAGAGCCTCACTAGTTGCAGCTCCAACAACCGTCTTGTTCTTCCTCTTCTGTGGATAGTTAGTAGCGAGATGCCCATGTTCGTGACAATGAAAACACTTCACTTTAGACAAATCCAACTTCTTGACTTTAGACTCGGATTTTGGATGGAATTTATTCCATTTCCCTTTCCTTGCCTTGGAAGTCAAAGCACAATCCTCTTCATCATCACGCTTTGATGAAGATCCATCTTTGGTGTTTCGCCTAAAATCCTCTTGCACTAGATCCGACCATAGTCATTCCCAATCCAACAATTTTTCCCTTCCATTGACAGAGTCTTGATAACTGTGCCAACTATTGGGAAGTCCTAGAAGATCCAAGCTCACCAAATCATCAACAACGACTGTTATTCTCACAATTCCAAGCTCATCCCCACATTGGACAAACTTCGTGAGATATTTTGGAATGGTGTCGCCCTTCTCCATCTTGATCTTCCCGAGTTTATCTTTGAGCGCCAATTTCCTATGGTCGCTACTTTTTTGGAACAGATCTGTCAAAACCTTCCACATTGCATGTGGTGTGGTTTTCCCATGGAGACTTGAGACAATGTGGTCTCGTACTCCCTCCAACATAATCCTCCTCGCCTTCACCACTTTCTTTTTCCATGCATCAAGATTTGCAGTATCTGTCGCATCCAGTTTAGGAACATCTCTATCAATGTAATCCTTCAAGCCATTGTCTTCGAGTACTTCTTCCATCTTGTCCTTCCAAGCAATGTAGTTCGAGCTTCCCTCGAGTGCATACTCCAACCTCAAGCCATTGAAAGACATTTCAATCTTAAATCAACTATCGCAGCAAGAAAATCTTGCAAATTCGAATGTTATCCAACCACCAAAACTCAACTGTTGCAATTTCTCTTGCCCTGGGAGGTTCGCACCCCACCTGAGAGCAACCTGAGGGAAGTTTTGCACCCTACCAGTGTCTAGCCTGTGAACTCTCTGAGCAAGTTCACACCCTACTTGTGTATATCCTGCGAACCTTCTGAGGAAGTTCGCACTGTACTTCACTGTAGGGTGAGGGGAGTTCTCACTTCTCCCTTAAGCAACCTGCGAGAATCACCTTGAAGTTCGCACCTCTCCTTTGACTACGGTGTGAGAATTTCTTCTTTGAGAACTGAGCGTAGTCTACAGTACTAAAGTTTGCACCTTGCTAGAGATGGGACCTGTGAGAATGAAATTATGTTCGCACCTCACTTCTGTGGCTTCGTGGCCTCCGTGGCTCTGATACCATGTAGAAATTTCAATACAAATTAAGTATTTCCTACGATTCTCCTGATCTAACAATTATACGCCACTGTTAAATACATAATCACTTCTACTATTATTCTTGCATAAAATTAAACCACTATCACAACCACAATCACAAAGTGAAATATCAAGAACACATAACAAAAAAGTTTTTACCGGGAAAGCGTAAAGCTAAAAACCCCACTATCATATATTATGTATATCATTAATCATGAAACAATCTCATACAAAAATCTAATCCAAGAGCTCTCAGTACAATACAATCATCTCACACTGTCATACACAAATTAGCAAATACATGTGCCAATTCTTCGTGTCCAGACAACCTGCCTCCTCTGCACAATAACTGCAATTGGAATTCTCACAATGATCATTCGAATAGCCTAGTTTTCACATGCTCATAATCATATCCACTGTATGTGTGATCAAATCACAACTGATAGCCAAACTGTCCCTTTCACCTGTTACCTCAACTGGGTCTCCACTGGATCTGACATGCATGTAGTTAACCATGGCGAATCTTTAGTTGCATGTGAGTTTACTGAACTCTCACTAGTACATGTTTAGTTACAGCTAGTACAACTGATCTTAACTCACTTAAATAGACTTATAATTTTTTCATAACTCCAACTCACTCAGTTATGAATGAAATAATAGATTAATATTTATTGTCTAATTTATTTAAGGGAAAAGTAAATTAGACATATGTTTCTTGTTGACTTTTCAACAGTAATTGTCGTTCCTTTTTCGGATAACGTTGTTCATTCGAAAGGAACAACTGTTGTTCCTTCTACGGTTTTTCCTTATTACTGTTCCTTTTTCTCAAAAGTCACGATTCTTTTCTCATGAAAAAACATGCCATCATTACGTTAGCCACTCCTTTAGGTATGAAATTCACTAATTAATTTTCACCAACATAAATTCTAATTATCATAGTAACGATTTGTCATTTTTGTGGACTATCAAGCATACCTTATCGGATTTCTTTTGGACTAATTTCTCCGAATTATCTTAAATATTGTTCATAATGCATTAACCACCATAATTAATTTCTTTCCCCTATATATATATATATATATATATATATATAATTGAATGATAATTTGTCGTCATATGATAATAGGGAGTCTAAAGCAAATTTTACTTGGCATTATTACACTTCTCATGCCATCCCTCACTCTTAATGAGTAGATGAACCTCCCTTAATAGAGCCTAAAAAAAACAAAAAACAAAAAAAGAATGGAAACAAAAATTAAATATAAGTAAAGTAATGCACTTCTCCCACAAAGGATAGTGGGTCTCATCATGAGAAAACCGACCACGATCATCAAATAATAACATAAGTGACATTTCCACTATGGCTACCACACTAGGGAAAGGCGTTTGACATTTTTTCGTCAAAGGACAAGAGGTCTCATCACGAGTTGACTTGTTCACTTAGGTTACGATCTAGTGAGTGACATTATCATTATCTGGCTACCAAACTAGGATAGTGGTATTTTTGGGAAAAGACGATTCAAACTATTTATTAAGGATATGGGCTCATCTATGGGTTAAAAGGCAACCCTATCGAGGCTATGGACACCTACTGGAAGCAGTGGCTCTGCTTGTGGTATCGAAGTTTACCTTAAATACACCAAGTTTTTTTGTGTGTTCCTAGAATTCCTTTCCTAACAAAGAGGCTATCATTCCGATTATATCCAATAAGAAGGGAAAGTAACAACATTATGTCATGTAGAATATTTCTAAACACGTGAACAAATTTAAAATTTCCCTGAATCTTTTTCCTTAAACATTTTTTGAACATAGGTATGTAAATTTGAATTTACCATAAAAGAGTGATTATTGTTCATTATTACCATTAAAGTGCTTTGAAGGTTATTTATGATTTTTCTCCTAGCGACGACGACAACGTAGTAATTACCCTTCATTTGAACCACCTGCCATCATTTCACTTACACATTTCGACGGTCGAGGTCGACCTTTCCATTTATGAGGGGTTGGATATTCTACACATTTACCGATAGATCATAATGATTGCAATAAATTGGAAAACTCACATTTTTATATACATTTGTTGTTCTATGATATTTGCTATTTCTGGTGATATTGTCTCAAAAGCTGGTTGAACTAAGCTGTAGCTGGGAATGATAACTATCCTCATCCGTTCACAGAAGACATGGATGGCCAAAGTGTACACCGAGAGCCCACATTGCTGCAGGTAACCGACCAGGCAAGGGAAATTTTACATCCTCTGGGGTGGAAAGAATATTTCAACAGATTGCAACGATATGACACAGATATCACACTAGCATTTTTCCAGAACTTCCAGAGAGGAGTTTCCATGATCTGAGACATAAAAAATTCGGTCACTGAGGAAATTATAGCAGAGGTTACATGCCTCCCCAATGAATTCATATAGTGGACTAGGAAGTATACAACACTCAAGGAGGCCATGGAATCCTTCATGGAACCTAGAGAAGAAATCGATAAAAAAGGGAAGGGACTCAACCCCACCACTCTCAACGAGCCATGGAGGGATCTAGCAGGAGTAATAAAAAGGTATATCACATGTGATGGGAGGTACGATGTGGTGAGGCCACACCACCTCAAATTGTTATCATCACTAAAACAAAGCTTAGTAATAAATTTTCCATTTTTTCTAAATGCCATGTTGCATGAAGTTGCTACAAGAACTCAGAAGGCTAAAGACCCTATCACTATAATTAGCCACCATGGACTAGTAAATTTAATAGTAAACAGGTCCTTGAGACAAACTCAAATAACCTAGGGAGATTTAATCAAGGATGTTAGGCCCCTACAAATCGAACAACCTGAAATCCAAAAAGAAATTCCCTCACAGGGAATTGAGACAACTCAAGAAGAAGGAGGAAGTGCCCAAATTGAAACTCCACTACCCCAGCCTGAAATTGAAGCAGACCCAATCTAGCTGGAAAAAGCCCATACAAAATAGGAAGAAACATCAAAGAAGAGGAGACAAATAACAATTGTTGTTCCTGAACCCTCTACCGTGAAAAGAAGAAGGGGTACAAAGATAATTCAACCTGAAAACATCCAAGAAGCTATGCAGATAGAACAACCCTCACAAGACACCCAAGAAAATGCACAGATAGAAAAACCATCACTTGAAAACCTTACAGAACAATTATTCAAAAGTTATGAGGTAGAAATGGCTCAAGTAATGGGGAATTTAGGGACATCAATTACTGAAGAAACAGGTAGGCCTGAAGAACACCAAGCACCAACCTATTCTTCAAACCTGCCTTGGATCTCCTTGGCATGGAAATGCCATACCTCGAAGATACAAAACAAGCAAAACCTCACATTCAGGAAAAAAATCCTGTAGAACATATAGAGCACATAGAAGAAACAAGGGAACAATCACTAGCTAATGAGGGTAGGGAATACCTTGACATTCCCCATAAACAAAAAACAGTAGGCAAAGGCCACAATAAAATAAAAAAATTGAAACAGGAAAACAAGATGTTGAGGAAAAGGGTTAAAAAAATCAAAGTACTGAAACAAAAAGTTGGTAGACTCGAAGAAAAAATTAGAGAATTAAGGAAATAGTTGGAGCAAACTGATAAGGCCTATGAGAGGAAGAAATCCAAAAGGCCTAGAACACAGGGAAGAAACCCACTTCCCAGGAAGACAAACCACACCAATTATGTTGGAACACAAACATAATTGTCTTCTCCTTTGAAAAAAACAGAGACAAACTCAAATAGAGATTCTAGCAGCAGAAGAAACAACTATCCAACCTGAGGAAGTGATTCCTACAAATTTTCCTTCTCCTTTGGAGACAATTGATATAGAGACCCAGACAGATGCCCCAGCAACAAAAGAGACAACTGTTCAGACTGAGGAATCATTTCAGTCTCCTGAATAGGGTGCCATTATTAACATGTTGGAGGTAGAGTTGGTACAACCCCAACATACTCTAAATCAATGTAGGAATGAAATGGTAACAATGGCAGATAATCAAAAAATTGTCAAACAACTTCAAGCCATGTTATCAACAGAGAACGAGACTTTTGCTGAGCTCAACAGAGCTCAAGGGAAGGTGAAGAAAGTATAGGGCCAGTTAGATAAAGATTTGGAGCAAATCAAAGAGATTTTCTCTGTTTATTTTGATATAGTAGATTGCATGGCTCATGCTACTAATTACACCTTATTTTTATTGGAAAATTATTTGTTGCTAAGGATAAAAACTATTATAGCAGGCAAAACTTTTGAGTTCACCATTGTTTATAAGTTTGTTTCATGATTTAGAGAACAAGAAGAAGAAGTACAATACTTCCTCTGTGAGCTATACCTTCACAACTTCATCCTGGAAGAAAACATAAAATAGAACCATAATCCTTTCATTGGGGGCATACAGTTTCAAGCATTCTTGTCTTTTACCAAGAACCAAACCAGGTGGGAAAAATCACACAAGTTTTTTATGAAAAGGGAAACTAGGCTAGACCTCTGGATTAGAGGGGAACCTCCTAAATCCTTTCAACCATTATGAAACATAGAACATTCATGAAAAGGGAGAAGGTTGTAGAATCTTTAGCTCCTATCCACCGACAGGTTGTACACTCAGGTCTACCGTATTTTAGGGGGCTTAAAGAATAAGCTATTTATTCTTCCAAACTAAGATGAGATGTCTCCCCAAATGTAGCCAAGAATAGGGAACCCTTTGGTTTAAAAAAAATTCATGTAGCTACCTTCAGGTTGGAGAAGTATGCCAAAATGATATTGGATGAAGGGCCTGCCTAGATTGGGTGCAGATATAGTCCTCCTATTATTTGGTATCCTCCAAGGGTTATCAGAGTAACTATGAAATTTGTAAGAAGGAGGAAGAAGCTTCTTTTGAAGAGCTTAGAAGTAAGAATGGGTTCAAGAAACCTGGGGAAAAGACCTCTCCTCCCTTCAACATCACTGCTTTACATGTAAATTCATTTCTTGCATGAGAACATGCAAGAAGGTAAGCTGGGGGGTATATTGAGTTGAGAAAAAGGTACAAATATCCTCATCACCATGGTTTATGATATAATCTTGATTGAATTTTCTATTAATTAGAGATAATGGAAATAAAATGATTAAAGAGTCATTTATAAATTTTATTGAGTACTATTAGATAAATTCTGAATTTGGGTTTGAATTGTTTGATTTTATTGCAGGAATGGACAAATATTGTTAAACTCAAAATAGCTAAGAAGATTATGAATATGCGTAGACTATTGGAGATCAAAGAAATCAGGCGCAAAGTGGTTTGAGGAAGATTGATTCTCTATTTTGTAATCTTTATAAATAGTAAGAGAAATCCCGAGGATCTCTCGATCCTCCAGATAGCTTAATTTACCCATATCATTGTAATATATAGAGGGTGTTGAACCATAGAGAAACATCTAAGAAATTTATCCAAGCATTCAGATCTCTAAATTTCTCTGTACAAGCAGTCCATTGTAAATGTTGTACCAGTTATGGAATTAATATAAGCCTTGAGCGTTTTTACCATCTTTTCATACTGAGTTTCTAGCAGTAGTAATTATGAAGACCATGGGCCCAATAGGAAGGAGTTACTGTCTCATTCTATAATCGTATCAATTTGATTTTAGTTCTGTGATTTAAATCTCTTTGCAACAATTAAGATAAATTCCTGAGTGTGTTGATGTTTTTATAAATTGGTGATGCTACTTAATTACAGAGGTTAGTGTTGGACAACTGAGGGGGGGGGGGTGAATCAGTTGTTACTGTGCTTAAACAATTATGCCTATTTTAAACTCTTTACATAACACTCAATGAAGATCACAATAATGCAGGGGAGTAAGCAATATAATATTCAACATCAATCACCAACATGAAATATACAGAGACAGATATTTCCCGAGGAAACCCATAAAGGTAAAAACCTCTTCTTCTTGATATGATAAATAATCTTTATTTTATATACATTATCATTCTTATGAGCTCCAACTCCTCTTGAGGCTACAACCTCTGTTTTACAAGCAACAACTTGCTGAGAGCACCAACTCTCTGGTTTCTCTAGAACCCACTAGAAGGAAGCACCAAATCCTTGAGTGTTCCAGCACCAACTGGATGGAAGCACCAAATTCCAGTCACACAGACACCAACTTGTATAACAGAGAATACTATTTCTCCCTTGTACCACCGTACCACCCTGGTTTTTCTGGCTTCAACCAGATGGAAGCTACAACTCCCTGTGTTCAAGCACCCACTTGAAACTTCTGAGGACAACAGTCCTCCCAAGCACCCCCCTACCACCCTGAAATATAAGTCTTTGCTTTCTTAAATTTATCACAGTGATACAACATTTATCAACGGCTTACCAAATTCATCACTGTTTTGCTACACTGCTCTTCTCTACCTGCATCAATGTCTTTCTTATCACATGCTTTCACTACTACATATTGAAAAATTTGCAATGACCACTTGCGAAGAAAATACTCTTTCGTCGCAACATGCAAGAGAAAAAGTTCAATTTTTCTAAATCCACCGCGTATTCGTCGCTATCTAAACGCATGTAATTTGACTAAATTAATATGGTCAATGTTCGTCGCAAGAGCGACACACCTAGTTTGTTTAAATTAATATGGTCAATGTTCGTCGCAAGAGCAACGACTAACCCAACATTAAAATTGACCATTAAAAATGACAAATAAATAGGTAAAAAAAAGAAATATTTTTAGGTCACTATCGTCGCAATTGCGACGATCATGACCTAAAATTGGACTATAAATATTTGTTGATTTAAAGATGTTGCAACAATATTGTTATAACAACGACGGTTCTGAAAGGGTATTTTTTTGCAGAGGATTGTCGCAAAATGTTGTTAGAGGTGGGGAAAAAAGTAAAGTGGGTGAAAAGGGTGATGGTAGATGTTATTGCCCTTGTAAAAAATGTTGCCTCAAACATCCCGTAAGAATTTTAATAGCAACAACTACAAAACATTGTAGGAAATATGGGCACATTGATGGCGGATCGAATGAATATCGTCCCTTGCTAATTAGCTATATATTCATTATTTTTTATATTTTTTCAATTTTATATAAAATTATGTATATATGTATATATATTGTTTGAATGTTTTTTATAGTATACACTAATTTTGCATGATTGTTTCTAACTATAAAGTTAGAGTTGCCCTCTAACTTTCCACAGAATATTGCACCAAGTATTAGCAGAAATGATGTTGTACAAGATGAGGAACATTATCATGACCAAGCAAATGAGAATCTCATCGAAGAAGATGATGGGACAAATCAAGTTAATGATCCCATGGAAGAATATGATGGGACAAATCAAATGATCCAAGATTTGTTTTCACAGTCGGATGAGGATGGGGAAAATCCTAGTATTTATGATGAACCTCTATTAGAAAAGGAAAATAAATGACTTTATGAAGGATCAAGAGAAAATCTTCTCTCTGCTACATTGCTGCTAGTGAACTTAAAGGTTATGAATAATTTGTCAAACACTTGTATGAAACAAATACTAAGGTATGTAATATGTTTCATCTCATATTATACATAAATGTTGATTTTTTTCTATTTGTTTTTAGTGTTAATTAATGTGTAAAATAAAAATGCAATTTTTATGATTAATATTCTTACATTAACTAGTTATTTGTTATGTTGTAGATTGTTAGGTGAATTTTTGTTATGATCGTCAAATATTTTACCTCGCACATATCGAGGTTTGCATGCCATTATGAAAGACATTTAAATGGATTATCAAACTATAGATGCATGTCCTAATGACCATATTATATATTATGGACCACATGTTTCGAAAACAGAATGTCCGCAATGTCTTATTAGTGGATATAGAACCGATCAAGTAACAAAAAGGGTTCCTCAAAAGGTTCTTTGTCATATTCCCATAAATCCATGTTTGTAGCGATTGTTCAGGTGTGAAAGCATAGCACAATTTATGGATTAACATGCACGTAACAGAAGTGGAGATGGTGTTGTTCGAATGCCTGCCGATGGTTCTACATTTAGGGAAATTGAGGAAAAATGGGCAGATTTCAAGGATGAACCTCGTAATGTTAGGATTTCATTGGCAGCTGACAGTGTTAATCCATTTGGAGAGCTTAGGTCTATTTACTCAGTGTGGCCTATTTTTGTTATCAACAATAACATTACTCCTTGGATGTCAATAAAGAGGGAGCACATAATGTTGACAATGATTGTTCCAGGTATTTGTTTACATTAATTTTTTGAATTTAACATTTTCATTTGTTTCAATTTTTGCATAATATATTTTGTTTATTTATTTAGTTATATATATTACATGATATCATTCCTATAGTAATTATGTGTAATTTCAAACAATTAGGTAAGTACTAGGTTAAATATATGAATGTATATATCGACTCTCTTATCGATGAGATAATAAAGTTATGGGCTGGCGTCACAATGTATGACATATGTAAACGAATCGGGGAAAAGAAATTTAAATTCCGTGGAATACTTTTATGGACAATTCATGATGCCCCTGGACTAACACATTTTTGTGGTATGTAACATTTTAATATTGCTCTTTAAGACTATATAATATTTTAATGTTATCATGGTGCATGTTTAATTTTTAAATAATCTCATTGTTGGTTATGTGTTATATTCTTTGCATGTGTGTGTGTGGGTGCATCAGATATGACAACTGAGTCTGACGATCCCTTGCACTAGTGCCCTGTTTGTGCCGTGTGCACTGGACACTTTCCTAGGGGGGTCCCAGGGGGGTAGGTATTCCCCCCCCCTGGTTACGTGCAACGTTCGGCAACGGGCGGTAGCATGGGGCCAACGGGGTTCAGGGAAGTGCCCCCCAATTTTATTTTTGGGCGGTTTTTGCTATTTTTAGCAGTTTTGTAAATTAATCCCAGATTAAGGGATTAGGGTTTTGGTATATACGGAATACATAAAAACATTGTATATATTGTATGGTGAATGGTGAAATTCTATATAATGAATATAAGAAAGGTTTTCTTGGTTAAGGGTTTCTAGTAGAAAATCTCTGTGTACTCTGTGTATGAGCCATTGATTAATTTCTGTCTTGCTTAAGAATATATATGCATTTCTTTAATTCGCAGGTTTAAAACTTACATGTGGTATCAGAGCTCGTTTTTTTCTTCAAAGGGATGCCTTTTTTGTTGAGGGTTTGGCTCGGTCTTGATAGATCAAGTTTATCTTGGGTCTGTGATAAACCTGGGTTTAGTGTGAGCTTTTGCAGTGGAGATTCGAGTGTAGAAAGAGGAATGGCGAGCTCATCTAGAATCAAGATAGAGAAGTTCAATGGTAAAAACTTTGAGCTATGGAATCTCAATATGGAGGACCTTCTTGTAGACAAAGAACAATGGATCGTTGTGGATCCTGGTACATAGGCTACTGGTACACCGTCTACTAGCACACAGGCTACTGGTACACAACCTACTAGTACACAAACTACTAGTACACCAGCTACTGGTATGCTGAAGGAATATTGGGAGAAGTTGGACAGAAGAGAAAGGAGTACTATTCGACTCTGCCTGGTAGATTCGGTGTAGTTGAATGTCTCAGGAGAATCTACAGTCAAGGAACTATGGGATAAGTTGGAGAATTTGTATCAATCAAAGTCCCTGGTAAACAAGTTGTTTCTTTGAAAGAATCTGTATCATCTTAGGATGGAAGATGGAGATTCTGTGACAAAACATCTAAATGCCTTTAATACTCTAGTAAGTCAACTTGGATCTGTTAATATTACGATTGTAGAATAAGATAAGTGTATTACTTTGTTATGTTCTTTGTTAGACTCTTGGGATAATCTAGTTGTAGCAATAGGTAGTACCACTCAATATACATTGAAGTATGAGGATGTAGTTGCATCCTTGTTATCTGAAGAGATGAGGCGAAAAAGCATGGATGGTCACAACACATATGATTTATTTGTAAGAGGACGTACCCAAGACAGGAACCCTGGTAAGCCTTCGGGGTGGAGATCTAAATCTACAGGTAGATCTAAGTCTCCAGGAAAATCTTTGAGGAAATGCTGGAAGTGTGGTAAAACAAGGCATTATAAGAAAGATTGCAAGTCTAAGAAGGTTGAAAAACCAAAGGGATCTGATAGCACCTCTTCCACAGAGGCAAAAACCTCCACTAATGAAGGAGGTGATGTTTACCTAGCATCAACAAGTACACATGTAGATCGTGATGTATGGTTGATCGACTCAGGTGCGTCATACCATATGAATCCTCATAGGGAGTGGATCTCTGAATATGAAAAATATGATGGTGGTGATGTATTTCTAGGAGATGACTCGACAACAAAAATATTGGGACGTGGAAGGGTTAAGTTGTTGCTAAACGATGGAAGGATTAGAACTCTCCCTGGGGTTCTACACATTCCAAAACTAGCCAGGAGCCTAATATCTGTAAGAAAGTTGGGTGATGCAGGAGTGAAAACTTTATTTAAAAAGAAGACTTGCAAGATGGTACGAGGAGCAATGGTGTTGATGAGGGGAGTTCGTTGTGGAACTCTGTACAAGTTGTTGGGAAGCACTTATACCAATGGGTGTAACATTTCTGTTGTCCTTGAGTAGAGAAATGAATAAGACAAGACCAATACTATCATAGAAAAGAAGACCATGCTGTGGCATCAAAGACTGGGACATATTGGAGAAAAGGGCCTTCAAACACTACATGGTAAAGGTATGGTTGAAGGTATGTCTAATTGCACTTTGGATTTTGATTTCTGTGAACATTGCATATATGGTAAACATAATTGAGTAAGATTCCCATCTAGTGCTACAAGAGCAAAGGGGATCTTAGAGTTGATACACAATGATGTGTTTGGACTTGTTCCTGTTCCATCCCTAGGTAAATATGTGTATTATGTTTCATTCATAGATGATTTTTCAAGGAACAACATGGATTTATTTTCTTATAAAGAAATCTGAGGTATTTGATAAATTTAAAGAGTTTAAGGCTCTGGTAGAAAATCAGACAGAGAAGAAAATAAAGGTATTGAGAACAGATAATGGTGGAGAATTCTGCGGAAATGAATTCGAAGAATTCTGTAGGAAGTGTGGTATAGCAAGGCAGAAGACTACTCCATACACTCCTCAACAGAATGGAGTTGTAGAAAGGATGAACACGACACTAATGGAAAAATCAAGGAGCATGCTCAGCGGTGCCGAGTTAGGAAAAGAATTCTGGGCAGAGGCAGTGGGTACAACATGTTACCTGGTCAATCGATCACCTTCATCAACATTGGATGATAGAACTCCACATGAGGTATGGTTTGGAAATAAACCCTCTCTTCAACATATTAGAGTGTTTGGTTGTGATGCTTATGTACATGTTCCAAAGGAAAATAGGAGTAAGCTGGATAATAAAGCTGAAAAGTGTATCTTTATTGGTTATAAAGATGGTGTGAAAGGTTATAAGCTTTGGAACCTAGAAACCCAGAAAACTGTTTACAGTCAAGATGTTGTTTTCAGAGAGGTAAAAGATGTGTCCAAACAGGAATTCCCACCAATGCAAGACGAACCTGAGAAAATAGAGCTTGAGTTGGATGATGCAAAATCTGAATCATCTGAAGAAGAGGAAGCAGAAGAAGAAGAAGAAGAAGAAGAAGAAGAAGAAGAACCTCATACCCCAGTATTGAGAAGATCAATGAGAGATAGAAGGCAACTAGAAAGGTATAGTCCACCTGATTTTAGTTCCAATTTTGATTTATCTATTACTGACGATAATCCCAGAACTGTTAGGGAAGTAGTGAATTCAGAGGATAGTAAACTCTGGAAGAAGGCCATGGGTGAAGAAATGGATGCCTTGGATAAGAATGAGGCATGGGATATAGTTGACCTGCCAGCTGGAAGAAAATCAGTTGGTAGAAAATGGTTGTTCAAGAAGAAGTTTAATGCACAAGGTAAAGTGGAGAAATACAAAGCTCAGTTAGTAGCAAAAGGCTATTCCCAGGTAGAGGGAATTGACTTTGGTGAGACTTTTTCTCCTATTTTTAAGTTAACTTCTATTAGATTTCTTTTATCTATTGCTGATGCTTTTGGTCTTGAAGTGGAACAGATGGATGTGAAGACAACATTCCTACATGGGGATTTGGAAGAAGAAATCTACATGAAGTAGCCAAAAGGCTTTGTAGTGAAGGGAAATAAAGAGCTGGTATGTAAGATAAATAAGTCACTATATGGTATGAAGTAATCACCTAGGATGTAGTACCAAAATTTTGACACATACATCCTTGGATTTGGATTTGTAAGAAGTAGGGATGATCACTATGTATATTCCAAGCAGGTTGGTAATCACTTCATTTATGTAGTGTTGTATGTTGATGGCACGTTGTTGGTAGGAAATAACATGGATGTTATCAAGGAGGTGAAATCACAACTATCCTCCAAATTTGACATGAAGGATCTCGGTGCTACTAATTTCATTCTGGGAATGGAGATTAAAAGAGATTGTGCAAACAGGAAACTCTGGGTGAATCAAATAAAATATGTTGAGACGATATTGTAGAGTTTTAATATGCATGGAAGTAAACTGGTCAAGGTTCCTACTCTTATAGGTGTAAAGTTATCTACAGATCAGTGTCCCAAGACACAGGAAGAAGAAGAGGACATGTCCCATGTTCCATATGCCAGTGCAGTTGGCAGTTTGATGTATGCAATGGTTTGTACTAGACCAGACATTGCACATGCAGTGGGATTTTTGAGCAGGTATATGTCAAAACCAGGGAAGGAGCATTGGACAACAATAAAGAGGGTCTTCGGGTATCTTCGTGGCACCACCAGTTATGGATTGTGCTACCAAGGAAGATCGGGATTGGACATAGTGGTGGACATACATGGCTTTGTTGATGCAGACTGGGTTGGAGATCTGGATCACAGAAGATCTACAAGTGGGTATGTGTTTAAACTGTTTGGAGGATCAATCAGTTGGATGAGCAAAATATAGGATGTAGTGGCACTATCAACTACAAAAGCTGAATACATTGCAACCACTCATGCAAGAAAGGGAGCAGTATGGTTACAAAGATTGTGTTCAGGTATTGGGTTGGTACAACAAGTAGTGAGATTAGATTGTGACAGTCGGTGTACAATATTCCTGGCAAAGAACCCAGCTTATCATTCGAAGACAAAGCATATTGATGTTCAGTATCACTTTGTGAGAGACATGGTTGAGGAAAAGAAGGTGTTGCTGGAAAAGGTTAACACTTTGAAGAATGTTGTAGATTCATTGACAAAGTCTGTGAGAACATAAAATTTCTCTTGGTGTAGAGTAACAATGGGAGAATGTTGGGTATGTGTTATATTCTTTGCATGTGTGTGTGTGTGGGCGCGTTAGATATGACAACTGTGTTTGATGATCCCTCGCACTAGTGTATCATTTGTGCCATGTGCACTGGGTGATTTTCTAGAGGGGTCCCAGGGGGGGGGGGCAGGTATGCCCCCCCCTGGTTATGTGCAGCGTTCAGGGCAGCACCTTGAAATTTTTTTTTGGGTGGTTTTTGCTATTTTTAGCGATTTTGTAAATTAATACCAGATTAAGGGATTAGGGTTTTGGTATATATGGAATACCTAAAATAATTGTATATATTATATGGTGAATGGTGAAATTTGATATAATGAATATAAGAAAGGTTTTCCCGGTTGAGGGTTTCCGGTATAAAATCTCTGTGTACTCTGTGTATGATCCATTGATTAATTTTTGTATTACTTAAGAATATATATGCATTTCTTTACATCGCAGGTTTAAAACTTACACTCATCGTATAATTGACATTAATCCATTTGTTGCAGGTCTTCAAACAAAGGGTAAATTTGCATGTCCAGTTTGTGGCCCTAAGATGAAGTATCATCATTAATTTTTTTTTAGGAAAGATGGTGTTTGATGAGTAGAGGCACCTTCTTCCTAAGAACCATAGGTACTGAAAAACATATTTTCAACGAGAAAGAAGAGACTGGTTTAAAACCACGAAGAATGACACCTCATCTATGGAAGTTGTAATATAATAGAAATCATCAAGGTACTCAATTTCATAATGCATCGTAGATCATGTAATGTTTTGAACGTTTGTTTTAATCATTGAATTTATTTTACGGTATTCGATAATTATTTTTGTGATTTCTTTTATGCTTGATGAAGGCTGCAATCATCATGAAGGTATTAATAATGGGCTTGTACAAGGAATGAAATCTTATCCCGCTCAATTCATGAGGTTTCCCTACTATGAGGAGCTAAAAATAGCTCATTTGTTTGATACAATGCAGATCGGGAAGAATGTGACTGAAACGTTATGGAGAATCATAGATGGTAGGAGGGACAAAGAAAAAATTGTCAAAATTTGTACTGACATTCAGGAAGCCAATCATGCAATGCGGAGTGTGATCCGATATTCAAATAGATCAGATGGAGTACTAGACTGAAATAACCTTCCATGGTTATTAACAGAGAAACAAAGCAATGATGTAAAAGAGGCCATTTAAAGAATTAAATTTCCCATGGGTTTTGCTTCAAACATAAAAAATATCTTAACGAAGAAAGGTGAATTTGGTGGGGTAAAAACACATGATTGGCATACCTTCATTAAGGTAATAATTTTGGTATACATATTTATATATATTGGTCTTATAGATCTTTTTTTTTTTCTTGTCTACTTTGGTCGAAACAAATAACGATTCATTTTGTTGTTACAATATGTTCTACTGCTATCTCTCCCAAACGACTTTGACAACAATGCCAAACAAGTTATATATGATCTTGGAAAACACATGAGGTAAGACGTAGTTGTGATTTATATGCAAAATGTTCTTTCAAATTATTGTTGTACTTAATGACACATGTTTTACTTGTAATGTAATATACTATATTATGTTATGTTGAAAAATGCTATTTTCTTGTGTCATGATCTCATGTAGATGGTTGTCATTGAAAAAAATACGTGAAGATGATATAAAGTATTGGAAGAGAGAAATTCCTCATCTAATGTGTGAAATGCAAAAGTATATACCTCCTACATTTTTCAATGCACAAGAACACTACCTTATACACCAAGTTGAGGAGATTGAAATTTGTGGACCTGTTCACACAAGGTCAATGTGGATGGTGGAGAGGCACTTGAAATCATTGAAGGCGTTGGTTAGACAAAGAGCACGTCCTGAGGGTTCTATGGTGGAGGGATATATCGTATATCAATCCATGGTGTATATTAGTCAGTATCTTCCTAAATTAGTAGTGCCAACTATGCATGCAGTGGATCACATTTGGGATGTGAACTCCATCAAAAAATTTGAACATCAGGAGCATCTATTGGGAAAAGGTAGAATGAAAAAAATGAGAGGTAATATATTAATAATTGTGAAAAATTATATTAATAATACATATAAAGTTTCGTTTTTTGTGTATATGATCATACTCATTAAAATATTAATATAATTTACTTCATAAATTATAAATATTTATAATTACTTGCATATTGTACATTATAACTAATATTTAATATTGGTGAATTATGTTTTTTGATTCAGTTGCTCAACAGTGGGATGCACTACATTTATACATTGAAAATAATCTTGACTAGATGAATGTATGGATTGAAAGATGTAAACAACATAATGGAGGTAGGTTTTCATGGCAATGACTGTCTGAATTGGTTAGAGAAGCTCGTCGTAACATAGATGCCAATGTTACGCAGAGGGAAATCGATCTAGCATATGGCTTGAAATATGGACAGGTAAGCAAATTCACCCATTTTATTCAATTTTTTTATATTATATTAATGTGGCTATATGTGTATTTTATTTTTCAGAACTTTCAAAGTTATATAAATATATGTTAATTTATTAATTGACAATTCATATTTTACATATCTGACATATTGCAGTTGAAACACCACAAGGCTATGTGGTGCAATGGTCATAAATTTCGCATCAAAAAATTGGATGAAACCAGGAAAACTTCTGATAGTGGGATAACTACAGTATTCCAGGTTACTAATGTTTCCTCTAGGAGTGACATACATCCCCGAGAATATGAAAATAGATACTATGGGTATTTAAATGATATACTTGAGTGTGACTTTAATTCCTTCAAATTAGTTCTTTTCGATGTCAAATGGTATAGGTCACGAATGCATGAACGTGATGAGGAAAGAACTGTTGTTCAACATGCCAATGGATTTCCAATGATTAAAACAACGGTGTTTGAAAGAGGACATGATCGTTGTGTTTTTCCAAGCCAATGTGAACAAGTCTTTTACTCAAATGTTCCAGGTGAAATGGATTGTACATTTGTTGTTAGATATGATCCAAGAGGAAGGCCAATTAAGTATACTCATTTACAGGAAGAAGATGATATTGAAGATCAACTAGAAGATGATTTGACAGATCAGACAGAGCCGAAAGATCATGGAGGGTTGATAGATGAAGAAGACGAAAAAGATCATGATCCAGGCGAGGAGACAATATTGCAATTCTTGATGATGATGTCGATGAAAATATGCTCGAAAATGACATTGACGACAATGATGATATCATCAATCCTTTCAACATAGTTTCAGAACCAGATGGTGATATAGATGTCGAGTTCGATGAACAAGATCAAGATAGAGGATAAGGATGATTACACAGATGTTGAGGTTGGATTAGGTACATGACTATATAATATTTTAATTTGTACGAATTATTCTCTTAAAATAATTTACTTTTAATGTCATGGGTTAATTACATGTTTTTAAGTTTTATGCGACGTTTTTATATCCTAGGTTACATGTTGTTTAATTATTATTTGAAACCTGAAAATAGTTGCCAATATACTAAAGTTCTTGGTAGACTAAAAATACCATTTAGAAACACATAATATCATGTACCTTCATTAATTTTTGTTTTTGTAGTTTCTATGCATGAATCTTAATAGGACGTTGCTTTTGATTATTTTCTATTTTATAGATTGGGTTTTGGGGATCAATTGAGAGTGATGTGAGGGGGAGGGGAGGGGCCATGTAAGATTCCACCTTCACGTGGTTGGCCTTGTTCAATAGATGATAAATTATTCTTGAAACCAAGAGAAGATCTTTCATTTTTATACCATCATGATCGTATAAGCTTTCATCAATATTGTAACCTATTTGAATCTTCTTAGAATTGAGATTCGTTACGTAGTCGTTGAAAAAAGACAAAAGACTTATGTAGCGGATATTAATTTGGTATTTGTGTGGGACATTTTATGCCATTAGTATGTTTTGTACAAAAATAATGGATCTTGGGGACTACACCATGGTCAAGGAATGAGGAACGAGGAACGAGGAATGAGGAACAAGAAATGAGGAACGAAAATTGTACGAGGACTAGACACCGACAACAGTGACCTGTGAATGGGGCCAACGTTGAAATTATTTCAAATAGTTTCTGTATGCACTTAAATTTGTCATGAATAGACAATTGGCATGCCTTAACGATATGGATAGACTCAAATTTGAGTGACAGACCCACTTTCTTCCTTCATCAATTCATCATGTAAACCATAAACCCTAATTTTCTTTCAAAGTACCCAATTTGGTTGAAGCAAGTTTTAGGCTTTCGTCAGTATTTCTTCATTTTTCTTTCAGGTTTTACATTAATGTATATACAATGTATTTGCTTCATATTTGTGATGAAAACTACCTCTATTTTGTTGATTTCTTAATCAACACCATCAAGATACTAGAGGCAGGAAACAATGACATGTGAATGGGGACAACGTTGAAATGTTTTCAAACTCATGTATCTGTATGCATTGAAATTTGACTTGGATAGACTATTCACATGACTTAATGATATGGGAGTGTTTATTGACTCAAATTTGACTGACACACCCACTTTCTTCCATCATCAATTCATCATGGAAACCACAAACCCTATTTTTCATATGTTCTAGTAGATATGTTAATGATTCCAAGTTTCATATTTGTATTTGACTGAAGGTCCAACTAGCTTGCAAAGTATCAAATTGAGATTTCAAGTTGATAAACCAAATATGAAATGAATCCAAGCATCATTTGATATCATCGCAAGAGAGACAAATGCAAATAATCTTGCGACGAATTTTCTATACTATTGACGAAAAAAGTTCGTTGATAGTATAGCTAATTCGTCACAAGAATATTGTGTCTAATTTGAATGGTGTTACATGGTTTGCAAGGAGTGTAGGGATTATATTATGGTGCAATGTAGTGTAGTCTATAAGAACAATCTCTTTTCCAAACCTCAAAATGGATAGTACCATATCTTGTTCATAAGACAAATATTCTTGGTATGTTTCCTTTGTGGATATGGTGGCTCAAGCCCTCAATACACATGATGCCTTACAATGAAATGTAACAATTTTACTATTGAATTATGATAATGTTATGTCACCCATAGTTAAGGAAAGAACTTAAGGTTATTAATTCCTATTTGAATCTTCTTATATTTGAGATTCGTTACTTAGTCGTTGAAAAAAGACAAAAGACTTATGTAGCGGATATTAATTTGGTCTTTGTGTGGGACATTTTATGCCATTAGGAACAAGGAACAAAAATTGTATGAGGAATAGACACCGGCAACAATGACTTGCGAATGGGGCCAAAGTTGAAATTTTGAAATCAATTAAAACACAACATCATTACCTACATCAAAATGTAAACTTAAAGCTCATACCAAAATTTACTTGAAAATAATGAAAAAGGAGAAGTGTACTAGCTTGGAAAAGGGGGCCCTCTAGTGCTTCACTTGTACACCTAGAGTTGTCTCAGTTAAGAAGGAACTTCCAACATCATTCACATAATCATTTCATAAACATCAACAAGAAAAAAACACCAAACTAATCTCAAGACTGAAAATTCGGAGTTTTCTTCATTAACATAAGATGTCATACTAGTCCATGTCTTGAAGTATTTATACAAAAAGTTTGTAACTGAAAATACTAAAAAGAATCCTAATATGAGGATGATATCCACAAAATATACTTATAAGGTCGAATCCCTCCTTCAGATCCACAAACTATGCACAAATCCCTAGAAAATCTAAAACTGTCCATAATTTTCTGCTAAAACAGGGTATTTTTTGCTGAAGTGACCCTGTTTGACCAGCGTTGACCAGACACCTGGAAAGCTCAAATCTCAAACCTGATAGATATTCATCCATCCTTGTACATCAAGGATCATGAAACATGTCTCTGATTTCTCCCAATTATCCTGAAATTACACGAACCTTGGAGCAATTACGGGATTTAGTCAAATCCTATAATTTCTGATAAATTTTTAATTTTAATGTTAAAAATTCAAAAAATCAATTCTTAAGGTAAGGAATGATAAATGTACCTTTAATGGGTTGTTTAATGGAAAATATGGAATACAATGAAGGAAAAATGGATGGTTTTGGAGACAAAAGTATGATTTGTGAAGTGAAAATAAGCATAAAATGGTACCCAACATCTCCCCCAAGAGGAAGAGTTTGCATGTCCTCACGCACAAAAAATGTTCTTGAACTCCTATCAATAGTCGTCTGCCACCTCTGCTTCCTGCAATAATGTATCCACATTGGCTTGAGTTGTATGCAGAACTTTTAACCTCTTATATTTTGCCTTGTATGCTTGCTTTAGTTGAAGCCATTTGTATGCTTGTTCAAAGATCAATTTGTTCTGCTTTTGAATCTTCTTTTACTTATTCTCTAGTTTTTCATTTTCCTCATGAGTTTTGTGGCTTTGAGTTAAAGCAAAACCTTAATGATGGTGCAGTAATCAACTAAGCCAAGAGGTGAACATTTTTTAGGATCATAGAAACTAGGTATTAAGAGTTAGGGGAAATAGGTGTTAGAGGTTAATGATTATAAGTATAAGCAATTATATTTAGGACTTACAGATTAGAGATGTTATGAGTTAGAGTAGTTAGGGATGAAGTATTATAAGTATTATATATGTTAGCGGTTCAATATTATAGGGGCCATGGTATTAGGAGGTATAAAAGTTATAAATGTTAGGAGTTATATGGATTATATAGGTTAGGGGTTACAAGAACTAATGGATAGAGGGGTTAGGGGTAGTAAAGATATTAGGGTTTTAAGGTAGTAGTAGTTAAGGGTGAGGTTAATACCTCCTGCAGATACCATAATATCAATAGTTAGGGATTGAGTATTATGGATCTTATAAATGTTAGCAGCTTGACGATGTTATGGTATTAGGAGGTATAATGATTATAATCATTAAGAGTTATATGGATTATATAGGTGAGGGGTTACAAAATTTGTTTGACGATTCTATGGTATTAGGATGTATAATGGTTATACTCATTAGGAGTTATATGGATTATATAGGTGAGGGGTTACAAAAGTTGTTGGATAGAGGGGTTTGGGGTAATAAAGTTCTTAGGGTTTTAATTTAGTAGGGGTTAAGGGTTTTATCGTGATCATTGTTAAAGGAGAGAATGATAATGTTTGTTAGGAATTATGGGATAAGGGGTTATACACATGGGTTATAGAGGTTAGGATATATATTGGCTTTGACTTGGGGGTTATAGGTTAAGGGACATATGAGTTATAAATAATAAGGCTTATATAAGGTTCATATCAAATATGTGATATGGTTTGGAGATAATAGGGATCATGCATTATAAGGGTTATAGAGATTGCATGTGATAGAATTTTCAAGTTTGGTGTTAAATGGATCAGGGGTTAAAAGTGTTAGTTATTTATGGTTATGTTTCTTTTGGGTGATTTGGGTTAGAATTTATGGGGTTTGTAAGGATAAATGGTTATAGGTTAGGAGATATATGTTGGTCTCCAATCTACTAATGTAAATTAGAGTGTATTTAATTGTCAATCTAGTGTTTGTAAGACTTAGAGACACATCCAAAATGTATGGACTTAGAGATAAATTTAGTTCTTTAAATAAAAATAATTCAAAAGCTAATCTAAGTGCCGAGTATGAAAGAAACGCTAAGCTTCTTTATAGAAGGCTTATTCATAGATCTCTTACCATTAATCAACAAGCTAAAGTAAAAGCATTCAAATCAATAATTATTCAAACTAGTTTATAGGCTTGTAAATGTCAGAAAGACTAAACCCTTTTACAAGAGATGCATTCTTTTCTTTCCCACATTCATCAACAACATAAGTAATTTTGAAATCAATTAAAACACAACAACATTACCTACAACAAAATGTAAACTTAAAGCTCATGCCAAAATTTACTTGAAAAGAATGAAAAAGGAGAAGTGTACTAGCTTGGCAAAGGGGGCCCTCCAGTGCTTCACTTGTACACCTAGAGTTGTCTCAGTTAAGAAGGAACTTCTACCATCATTCACATAATCATATCATAAACATCATCAAGAACAAAACACCAAATTGATCTCAAGACTAGAAATTCAAAGTTTTCTTCATTAACATAAGATGTCATACTAGTCCATGTCTTGAATTATTTATACAAAAAAATTGTAATTGAAAATACTAAAAAGATTCCTAATCTGATGATGAGATACAAAAAATATACTAAGAAGGTCTAATCCCTCCTTCATATCCACAAAATATGCACAAATCCCAAGAAAATCTAAAACTGTCCATAATTTTCTGCTAAAAGAGGGTATTTTCTACTGAAGTGGCCCTATTTGACCAGCGTTGACCAGACACTTGGAAAGCTCAGATTTCGAACCTGATAGATATCCATCCATACTTGTACATCAAGGATCATGACAAATGTCTCCGATTTCTCCCAACTATCCTGAAAGTACACGAACCTTGGAGCAATTACGAGATTTAGTCAAATCCTGTAATTTCTGATAAATTTTTAAGTTTAATGCTAAAAATTCAAAAATTCAATTCTTAAGCTAAGGAATGATAAATGTACCTTGCATAGGTTGTTTTATGGAAAATATGGAACCAAATGAAGGAAAAATGGATGGTTTTTGGAGACAAAAGTATGATTTGTGAAGTGAAAATAAACATAAAATGGTACCCAACTTCTCCCTCAAGAGGAAGACTTTGCATGTCCTCATGCACAAAAAATGTTCTTGAAATCCTGTCAATAGTCTTCTGCCACCTCCACTACCTACAATAATGTATCCACATTGGCTTGATCTATATGAAGAACTTTTAACCTCTTATATTTTGTTTTGTATACTTGCTTTTGCTAGAGCCATTTGTATGCTTGTTCGGAGATTAGTTTGTTTCGATTTTGAAGCTTCTTTTTATTCTTCTTTAGTTTTTCATTTTCCTCATGATTTTGATGGCTTTGAGTCCTCAACATTTCATTTTCTGTTTTTTGGACACACCTACCACACTTAGAGGGGGGGTGGGGGGTGAATGAGTGTGTGGTTCTTTTTCCCAAAACTTCATTTCTTCACAAAACTCCTTAGTTAACATTTAAAATTTACTCATTAACCATTGTTGTCATTTATAAATAGTTAGATGTGAACATATATCAACAACATATATAAAAAATATATCATCAACAAGTCATCACCACAAGGAACACAAAGAACACAAGATGTATGTACAATTTTCTTTTTATTATGGGCAACAGTCTGAGGGTTTATCAACAACAACTGAATAGAGTATAACTCTACAAGAGCATTAGCTCTATAATGCAAGACTCAACTTACACCCTCAACACAACCTGAGATGAGACAACAATCCTCAAAAAATATCAATCTGTCAATAGTTATGCGACCTATCAGTAGTGCAGCCAGCATGTGCACACGCCCTGGCTCACTATAGCCCACATATGCACGTGGTCAGTGTATACAACAACCTGCATATACCTTCTGAGTTGTTAGGGTTTGTCCTTCAAGATCAACTCAGATTCTATGCAATCAATATATCATTCTCTTCTGTCTATGACTATCCATTAATCTGACCACCAACTAGTCACAACACATCTAAGCTCTCCAATAGCTTTCTGATTCTCCACAACAAATTAATATGAGTGCTCTCTCAATCATGTATAAACAACTAGTATACCATAGCAATCATGTCACCACTGAATCACAAGAGTAATGATCACTCCATAAACCAAATCATCCAAACTGAACCATATCATAGAATCCATACCAAGAATTCTCTAAGAATTCACAACACATCAAACAATAGTATCCATCAAGGCAATAATGTAACCATACTAGTGTCTCAGTGATAGATCTGAGCCCATAGAATGCAGATCTAGAACCTGCCTCATCATCCAAGAGCTTGGAACCAGCTCAAACAAAAATATCCATGATTTTATCCACTATACTCTCCTTGTACATAGTCACCCCGCGTATACCTTCAATGCATACACACCCTATACACATATAGCCTGCGTATACATCATAAACTAGGGTTTCTGAAGCTCTGAGAATTTTGTCGTCAAGATCTCCGACATTGCCGAAACTTTGATGCGTCCATGAGATCCTCCTCTCGCTCTCTTCCTCAGAATAGATCTTCAATCATGCTCAAGATATCCACACCAATAAGATGCTCTCACAAGAAGCTCTCCATCAATACTCCAAAATATATTCACAAGAAGCTCTCCATTGATCCACCAAAAACGATGATTAACAAGAGTCCATAGCTATATTATTTATACTTTCATTGTCTAGGTCACTTTACCCATTTTTAGTTTGCTTAACCTATTTTCCTTATTTTAGGTTTAACCACTTTCCATAAATACAAAGTTCTCCAATACTTTATCATTTAAATATTCCTTCTTGATTTTGTCACCTTACTTTATCATTTAAATAATCTTTCTTGATTTTATCACTTCTGTTTATTATTTAAATAATCCACCTTGACTTTGTCACTTTACTTTATCATTTAAATGATGATTTCTTCTTTTAGGTCACTTTGACTTCTTTGACCTTGGGGGCTTCAAGCCTTCATATGGGGTCCTCCAACTTCGTAAGGCCATAAATCTCAAACCGTGAGGATTTATGTGACATTCCACATACCACTGGAAATGGCATGAAAAGCACTATCCATCTAGGATAGTTTCACCAAAAAATTCATTTATCTTCATCTCATTATTCCACATACAAGCGTGGGTACTCCAACCATTCTTCTAGGATAACTCAATCCGCAAAGCATCTTCCCATGAGGGATTTCACCATAAGGGGACCACTTTGGAGTTCATTCATTTGTGCACCTTATCAATCATGATAAGACAATAATTAGTTATCTATACATCAATCCACCACTGCATCATATACAACAACTATGCATCATGTATCAATGACAACTCATTGATCCACCTTCATCATATCAATGACAACTCATTGATCCATCTTCAACGATTGGTTTCTACTTGACATCTATCATTCTCATCAAGGAAAATAAATATACATTGTTCATCAATCATCAATCAATCAAGGCTATCAAACAATCCATCACTTGACATCAATCAATCACTTGACATCAATCAATGGAATCAATCAATCAAACCATTGGAATCAATGAAAACATGATCCAACAATCTCCCCCTTTGGCATTGATGGCAATAACAACATTGATGTCAACAACAATTACCAATTATGATGTCAAATATGTAGACAAGGCATGCTCTACATCAATAGTCATCAATCATATCAATATGACTATCTCTCCCTATTAGTAAACATCAATCATATCAGCAATAGTCAATGTGACTATCTCTCCCAATCAATAATCACATCAATGTGACTATCTCTCCGCCTTTGACATCAATGGAAAAGGGCCATTCTCCTCTTGGGGCTGCTTCCCCTGTCTTGTTTCCACTGAATAATCTCTCCCCTTTTGAACAAGGGATATCAATCTGATGTAATGCTAAAGATACATCGAACATACTCCCCCTATGACCATCACTCCTTCTGGAATTATGCCTCTATGCTCTTTCTTCAAATATAGTGCTCTTTTCTAGGTATGCATCTGATAAATATCTCCTCCTAGAATCATGGGAAGAAGAATGACTCCCCCTATGGATATGTCTCCCCCTATCTTCTCTGCAAGATCAACAATATGCTACCATATAATGATCCTTGGACCTGTTCATGCATCAAACTCATGTGCCATACCATTCATCATGAAGCAAAAGATTAACCAAATACATCATGTGACAAAATGTGTGCTCATCATACACAACACCTATGTACATCAACCATGTACAACATCATCATGCAATGTGCCAAAGTATATCATCTATGGAATGTATCAATTATATACCTCAATCAATATGCCAACATGTTCATCTACCATTATTCCAACCATGTGAAACTATCAGCAATACCATCTATGAGTGTACCATCATGCATCATCACTTGTACCAAGCAAGTATATCAACCATGCATCAACAAGCTATGACTCCCCAATGATATACAACATGACTATCACCAACTACATGCCTCAATACGTAGCCCAACCACATGCAAAATTCATGCACCATGATATCCATCATATGCTTTCAATAATACATCATAAGATATATCAATGAAACTCAAATATGTATCAGCCATGTACCCCAACAGATCAACATCAACCCATACTCATGGGTTAGTGCCATGCACCCAAGATTTATTTTACATCGTCACCTTACATGATCTAACATAGAACCTTGAAAACATGCAACAAACAATGTCAAAACCTGCAATAAACAATGTCAGACCCTGCAACACAGAGTTATACCATCACATCAAGCTACAACCCATGTGCATTGCCTTTTTCCCAGGGCTTTACCACATATATGCGGCCTACTTCACAATAGAGCGTGTACGTACGCGACCTATTCAAGGTCAACTGTCGTATGTACGTGACTATCACCATGTTCACCCATGTATGCCTTAGTAGATGACACTTTTGAACTTCCCTTCAATATTTCATTCTGATCTAGCTTCTCTGTCTTCTTCACCCACTTCTGTAGATGACCTTTCTCCTCAGAACTTGAACTCCGAGCATCCATCTTTTCAAATATGTCTCCTTTTCTTACTTCATTCCTTCTTCTAGCCATGCTATGTGAAGTCCTCATCATGGAATTTCTTCTTGTGTTCCAACACTCTTGGGATTTGTGGCCAAATCCACTACAGCTGTAGCATCTCATGGAGTTACAGTGAACACCAATATGTCCAACACCTTGTGGTGTTATAGAATCTTCCATTATATGTCCTTTCATAAGATCTACATTCAAAATATTTGTGGCCATATCCATTACATGAATAACAATACCCATGAAAAATACTTTCATACCTTTGCCTTGGTGCCCCAAGAATAGCTTCTTGATGTCTTCCTTGCTTTGTTCTTTTAAAATTTTCTTTGCCTTGTGTAGATGGTTTCTTTGCAACATTGTCTTCCTTCTTTGATGTACTTACCTAATGCTTCTTTGAGGTGCTTGATTCAACATGTATATCTTCTCCTTTGTATCCAAGACTTGATTTATCACATGATGATCTTTGAATTTCCAAGATCTCATCCAAGATTCGTGAGCTATTCAAGAATTTGTTTGACTTTTCCACCTTCTTTCTAAGGTCAACAATTTCAGATTCTAGCTTACAACATGACTCTTCCTTTTCATTTATTTGAATCTTCAATAGTTCCTCTATTCTTTTGGCTTCTTCAATTTGGGTCTTGAGATGAATAATGGTTTCAAATTTTTTTCTAATCTCATCATCTATATTTATATCTTCTTTTCCATTCTTTAGTCTTGTGATCTCTTCTTCCTTTTCTTCTAATTGAGTCTTATTGCTCTTTTCTTGATCCTTGATCATTTATTTTAACTTCAAGATGTTCCTTAGACTCCTCCTAAGAAATTTCTTAGTGTTATCTGAAATATAGTTATAGTCTATATAATAATGATCACTTCTAGATCTATATAAACCCTCCTCAACTTATTTTTGAAGTTTTAATAGATTTCCTTCTATTATTTTCAAGGGATAATTACCATCAAACTTTACACAAACTGTTTCTAGATCTTCTTCTTCACTTGTAGATAAAAATTCATCATCATCATTGCAATCAAGGGTTTTTGAGGGTTCTTTACCTTCATTTGAAATATCTTCACTATCTTCCTTTTTGCCAATATCAACACATAATTCTTTGCCTTCATTTGAAATGTCTTCAAGATCTTCCTTTGTGCTATCATCACTTGATTCTTTATCTTCACTTGAAATGTTTTCAAAATCACATTTAGAAATAATGCATTCAAGATTTTTTGATATTCTTTACCTTTAGTGATCTTGATGGAGTGATCTTCAATATTTTCCTTCTCTTTCTTGCTTTGATATGTCTCCTCTAACTTTAGCCATAGATCCTTGGCGGAAGTGCATTGTCCCATGCTCTCTTTGATAGGGCTTGAGAGTCCACTAAGAATGGTCTTAAGAGCCAATGCATCATTCTTCTTTCCTTCCCTTTGAGCTGCAAACTTTGACTTGTTTTTCAATGAAACTGATCCACCAATGGTTGCCTTCCAAATCGTTGCTCCCATTGTCTTCAAATGTAATCTCATCTCTACTCTCCAAGTAGAATAGTTTTCCTCATCAAGGATTGGAACTTCATCATCCATTTGTGTGTCTATAGATCTCATTCAAGCTTGTTAAGACATGTAGTGAAGGCCCTCTCTGATACCAATTGTTGGACACACCTACCACAGGGGGGGGGCATGAATGAGTGTGGGGATCTTTTTCCCAAAACTTCCCTTTTTCACAAAACTCCTTAGTTAACATTTAACATTTACTCATTAACCATTGCTTCCATTTATTACCAGTTAGATGTGAACATATATCAACAACATATATCAAGAGTATATCATCAACAAGTCATCACCACAAGGAACACAAAGAACACAAGATTTATGTACAATTTTCTTTTTATTATGGACAACAATCCAGGGGTTTATCAACAACAATTGAATAGATTAAAACTCTACAAGAGAACCAACTCTATAATGAAAGAATCAACTTACACCCTCAACACCAACTGAGATGAGGCAAAAATCCTCAACAAATATCAATCTGTCAATAGGTATGCGACCTGTCAGTAGTGCAGCTAGCATGTGCACACACCCTGACTCACTACAAACCGCGTATGCACATGGTTAGTGTATACAACAACCTACATATACCTTATCTGCAATCAATATATCATTCTCTTTTGTATCTAACTGTCCAATCTGACCACCAGCTAGTCACAACACATCCAAGCTCTCCAATAGCTTGCTCATGCTCCACAACAAATTAATATGAGTGCTCTCTCAATCATGTATAAACAACTAGTATACCATAGAAATCATGTCACCACTGAATCAAAAGAGTATTGATCACTCCATCAGCCAAATCTGTTGGAAATGTTTAACAGGTAGCATATGCTTGTCATTGATGGCAAGTACAACAATGAAGATGGCATGGGTGCAGGAAGAATGTACAAAGAATTGTTGGCATGTTTTACAGGCAGCATAGACTTGTCATTGATGGCAAGTACAGTAGTGGAGATGGTAGGATAAGAAGGATAAAAATCCCTTGGGGATTCAGACGTGAAAGCTCAGGAGGAACAACGTTGAAGAAAATGCACGCAGCAAAGGCAAAGCTCAAAGTACAGGAATTTGCAGAAAAGAAGGAAGACAGAGATCCACAACCACAGGATCTCATTCAAATTTCTCGAAAGAATGAGGGCCGTCAGATCAGACAGAAGTTGTACGAGGTTTACCATTGGGAAAGCCAAGGTGAAATCCCGACATAATCATGACCGTTTATTTGGAAGGACGCGTGGCAGCGATCAGGCGCCACCGGGAGAAGCTCGATAGGAGGACAGGTCTCAGCCGTCAGATCCGAGCGTAGGGACCCGACCACCGTTGGATCAATGAGAACCTGCAAGGTCTTTAAAGGGAGTGAAGGTTTGGCTACGGTCATGAGGATAATGGTCAATGGACCAGGAGCGTAGTCATCAGAGTTTCGAGGATCGCGAGTTGGATATGTCAAAGTTCCTTGACAACGAAAACCATGAAATCGCGATATCATCTCAACCGTGAAATCAAGAATTAGATCTGGTCCGTTGATTTCCTTCATCGGAGAATCGGGGATCGCGATTTCAATATGCAAAGAACACTTGACAACGAAAACCCCGAAATCGCGATATATGAAATCTCGATTTGATCCGAACCGTTGGATCAAGAAATGATCGGAGGGATACTGAGGCATGACACAGTGAGTTCGACTGTTAGAGAGAAGATGAAGAGTCTCAATTTCCAGAGAGGTTGAGGAATCTCAGCATAACACCCAGTGATGCTGAACGCGTGGGAAAAAGGGCCAGAGAAGCTGAAGAGTTACCATGAGTATTAGGCAGAGCACTCGAGAGGTGGAGTACATGGGCACGGTGTGAGCATGAGAGTGTTGTACACATTGAATGCACGAGGGGCACAGAAATGGTAAGTACAGAGTGTAGCGAAGAGATGAGGTTGCTGTTGCCATTGCTGTTAGAATTGTTGTGGTCGCTATGTAGAAGGATTGAAGTGTGAGCAAGGAGGCAGAGCACAGGAGTAGAAATACACAGCAGAGGAAGGTTGCATGAAAGGGACATGATGCAGAGAGTATAAATGGAGAAGA
>ML777988.1:1234281-1244777 GCA_009831015.1 Picea engelmannii | reverse complement strand
AAAAGATGCTTTTCCCGTCCCAAGTACATGAATCTCGTCTATGTTATTTGATTTATGTTTTATTTCTAACCCCCTAGTAGATCAGTAGCATGCATGTGTAGTCTTACCTTGATTGCAGGAAGCTTTGTGGAAGGGGCAGCAGCCACGAGGAAATAAAAGGCTCAATGGAGGATCTACTTCAATCATCGTTAAAAATGTGAGTCGATTCTTCCCATGTTCACATGAGAAAAGGGGTTGAGATTTTGGGTAGAAGGTTAAAAGTTAAGTCTTAAGGGTCATGATCTGCGTATAAGCTTAGAACCCTAGCTTGTTAGTCCGTAGGGTAGAATACCCCACAACAACTGTCTAGTCCACAAATCGGATCTAGATCTCAGTCTTACAAACATTAAAGGCCTACCTACTCCAATGTCTGCACAAAGGCACGACTCCATGGCTCAACAGCCTACAACATTAATTACATTCAAATTCAAAGATGAAGATGAAGGCTGCGTCTCTCTTCATCCTTGAATGCATGTGTGCTGACGTGGCTGGATAACTGGATGGATGACGTGGAGAGATGCTCCTGCATCATATAGGCTCTTTTCTGTATTCCTCCCTTGTTTTTGAACAACCTTATCCATCTTAGAAAGGATTTGCAGTAGAAAGCAGGGCATGCTAATTTCACAACCACTCTTTAAATGTTGCATCAATTTGATGTGATACAGGTAGACAATACTAAACCTTCCTTCACAAGTAATAAATTTTTGGATGAGATAGGTTAATTCATCCCAAGGATGAATCAACCAACTTCTTGGAATTCCTTTTTTCGAATTTACTATTGCAATCCTAGATCTGGATACAAAAGGTGCCCATGATTTTTCTTTGAAGTGTTTAGTTTTGAAGCATCTTTCTCTAGTTTGAGGTAATCCAATGATCTATGCAATTACATATTCATAAATTCTAATGGTGATGTTACCAACAATGGCCCTTTCCCCATTAAATGAACAAGAAAACTCTAAAGCAACCTTTTCACAATATCCATCAAACTTCCTAAAGAAAGATATCCACTGATTTTTTTCAAGAATTTCTAGACAACCTTTGTGAGTTTTTGATGGATCAAACTTCTCTGGTTCATACCTAGACACCATTCTTTCAATTTTTAAAGAGAAAGACCCTGAAAAATATTTCACTGCTTATACAAAAAGGGGGTCTATCCTTGTCCAAAAAATATTCAACCTTGTATATTCTTCAATCAACTATTTTGATTTCTTCAAACTTGCAGACTTTGTTTTAATTCAATTATTTGAATGTTCTTTCAACACGAATTTGCTGTTCAAATGAAACAAAGAAAATCTCATTTTTTTAATTTCTAAACTGCTCTCTGTTAATTTCAATCATAAGGTTCTTGATGAAAGGGTATACCTGAAAATTAAATTTGCAATTTAAAAGCTTCTATGCCTTCTTGTTGAAACCCAACTCTGTTTTTCTTCTTACAATCAACCTCTGCTAGAAATGAATTGTTTCTCTTCTCAAAATGTTCCTCAGGAAGTTGAAATTGACACTTAAATTAACAATTCTTAACATTGAATTCAAACTTACCTTCCCTGGACGACTCCTTCTTGAACATGTTCTATTCTCCTTGGTTTATTCATTCACCTCCCACGTATTTCCTCAATGCCATGATTTATCCATAGGGCGAAAATGGTGTATGTTGATAGTGAAATTGTCAACATATAGTTTGTTGTTTATCAGAAATTTTGGGCTGGGTAGGCATAGGAAGGAACATGTTGGAGCGAGGAGGTAAGGTATAACGCAGGAACATGTCAACAATTCGAATCCATGGAGCATCTAAGTGGAACAACAATATATGGAAAGAGGTGAAGCTACAACATTTTTAGGAAAGAGGAAAAAAACATTGTGGAGGAAAATGGGAATGAGAGTGTTGACTTCAGGAGAAAAATTAACTTTTGTGGAGGGAATAAGCATTATTAACAAGGGTATTATGGTAGAAATGCATTTGTACAATCTCTCAAATGAGCACTCATTGTTGAAAATGCCCTGTCATCATACCTCATTCACTTATGAAATTTCACTTTCTTTTCTTGCAATCATCACAGGAAATGGTGTTCATCTTATGACTCCACTTTGACTTATAGTTCCCTGATTTATTTTCCTTTGAATAACCATTCAACTTATAAATCCAAATGTATTTTCCTTATGACCCCTAATTTCATTTTCAAGCAAACAACAACTTATAATGTCTCCACATATATGTCTCCATAAAACATAGCATTGTACAATTGACATATTCAAAACAATGTGTTTGTATAATCAGTTTGATAACTTGTTTTAAAAATGTTTGTAAAGATTTTTAGGTTGGAAACCATAAAAATATTTACAAGAATAACCTTCTTTCTAATCATGATCTTGTTGTTTGATTTCGAAAATCTAATTTCTCCTTATAGCTCCCATGGAGACCAAATTGGTTTCTTTGAGTACTCTTTTTGATGCTTTGAGGGTATATGAAGTGATCACGATATAGTGTAGGGGAAGGGAAAGGTATTTATCATTGCTAGCTTATGAAGAATTTTCCAATTTTTTAAAGCATTAAAAAGAAAAATTTATACTAACTTGTTTGTTTCTCCTTGTGTTGGTGATGTTGCTTGGTTGAAGCTGGCTAGAATGTTTCTGCATGTTGTTCCTAAGTTTATACTTTAAGGCTGTAAAGTATACCGTCAAGGCATCCGTAAATGTTAAAAGGAATAATCTTGAGGATAAGAATTAAAAAGGAAGGGTGAAGCAGAATCAATTTCTCAACTGTCTCTGTCTAGCTTCCCGCTGTTCTTGGATGCTAATATCTCTCTCAATAGCAGCCCATGAACGTTCTTATTTGACCCGGTTAGTTGCTGTTTGTAAGATGGTATTAAATAGGTTCAAGGAAATACTGGTTTGATCTTGAAGGCCAGGTTCAATGTTGGGTTGTCTGCTACTTGGAACAGTCATGGAGGATAAGATTTTATCTAATCGTGAAAGAATTTTAATCAAATGTTACTTTAAACTTTTAAGAGATGAGAATAGGAAAAACAATTTTAAAATTCGAAACACTAACAAAAATAAATTCGAGGTCGTTTCCTGGATTTGCAACAATTTGAGAATTATAAAATAACAAAGAAGTACTACAGAAAAATATGAGGCTTTAATCAAGAAAGAATCTCATATTTCGACAGATAATAAAGAAAGAAAACGAGGTTCTAATGAAAGTTAAGTATTAAGGTTCAAATGATTAACATGTCTTAAAATCATTGATAGCAATTTCAGAGGAAAAACTGTAAATAATTTAATATCCAAACCAATCTGAACTAGAAATAAAGGATGCAGATAACTTCAAATTGATTATTCATTAGAAAAACATTGAACGAAAAAATACAATAAAGTATAGTAAACAGGGTTGAAGAACACATAGCTACAAATTTGCAGGATTTAGAATCTCGTTTGTAAAGTATATTATGATGATTTTGAAAACTGTTATTACAATTGGCTCTCTCCCAAAAGTAAAAGCCCTTTCTCAGTCTTTAGAAAATACATTTATACATGTTCATCAAAATTTTCTCGTTGGTGACTAACCAACTTCCTAATATTACGGTTACATATATGAATAATGTCAACCGTTTACATTTCCTTTCTAATTTCTAATGATAAAAACTTAAAAAAAATGTTTTTATGCTTATGTTGAAGAACTTCCTTTCTCCACTTCGAGACACTGAACAAACTTTCCCAAAAAATTCACAAACGTTTTGGGAGCATCTGGTATCTCATTTGCTTCAAACAAGAAAAATCTTTTCTGTAATTTAGGAAAACAATTTTCTATCATCTTCTCTGTGAACTTAATAGTTTGCAACCTTAAGTTCGGTGTGACCATCCATTTGTTCATTTCAGTGATATTTATTAATTTAATTTTTGAAATCTCTATCTTCATGTCCTCCATCTCTTCTTTGAACTTTAGCTGATGCTTGGCAATATTAATCTCACCTAATAATCCGAGGCAGTCATTTGTTCCAATATTCAAAGAAGTTCTTTCTAAGAGATCAAAAATTCCCCGGAAATCATCATTGACATCTCTGGTCAATCTTTTATATTCAGCCAGGCCTGCTTCCCACACCTTAAGCATTATATCCCCTTTAACCTGTTCAGAAATGGATAATTTTTGAATCCTTCCAACTTCTTCTTTGGTTGAGAGGGCTACTACCTTTTGGAAATTTGTTCTAGCCGCTTTCGCCTCCCTTTCCTTCTGGAAAACATTTTCCAAGGATTTATTTGTTTCTTGAAAATAATTATGGACTATTTCCAGATTCAAAAACACCTTCTGCTGTTCTTCCTCTATTTTCAAATATATCCCCAATGCCTGTGTCCTGAAAATTTCAAGTTCTACTACTTGATTAGTAATAGAACTAATTTTATCTTGTAACTGTTTATTTTCTTCTCCCATCTTTTGTACCTATGCCTATGTGACCTGTATTATCTATTTAGCCTCCTCTAAGTCCTTTTGTATTTTTTGAATTTCTTGCATATCTTTTAGTCTAGCTTGTTCTAGACCCTTTTGTATTCCCCAACTGATACTTCTCTCAGTGTCTTTTAATTTGTCTTGCAACTGAATTATTGTTTGGTCCTTCTGTTCGGGCATGGTTGTTAATTTGCCAACAAAATATATATTTGTTGATGCTATAGCACCCATTGTACCTGCTAACTCCGTAGCAAATTCTCCATCTTTGAGCTTCTTTCCATCTATAATGACCCTATGCTTTTTAATCATCCCCTCTCCTCTTGGATGAATTTCCCGTTTCAAGATTGCTCTTTGCTTTTTACTGAAAAAGTAATCTGATGGGGGAATTTCATCCCTTGAAATTGGGTCTAAATCACTGACATACAAAGCTCCTTCATGAGGGGTTCCATAAGTTGACTGCAAAGGGGTTAAGGAAGTGATAGGACTATCGAGTTCTGTTGATGCTGTTCCTCCTATCTTTTCTAGAACATCCTTGGGGATTTCTGGGGTTGTTTCCAACTCTTTTCCCTTCTCTGTCTCTGATTCTTTTGTTTGAGAACTCTCTGTGTTTTGAGAAGGTATCTCAATATCCTTCATGTTGCCTTTGGTATTTTCTTTGTCCTGTGTATTAGTTTCAAACCCTGGAGGAGGCCCTTCCTGTTCTGGAGGTGGGGTCGAAACTTCACCCTGCAAACTCTTAGGTAGGCAACTTCGCCTATGGATCTGGAATGACGCAAATCTGGTCTGTGAGTCAGGTGGCATGACTTGTACTCTGTTCAGTACTTCTTGATAGTATTTAACATCCTTAAATATATCATCATAAATAGATGTTTCATGTTCATACACCTTTAGATTACAATGTATAAAATGCCTACTTATTATTTGGTAGGGGTCATACTTTTTGTGCTCAATATCTACTAATTTCACTTCTTCTAATGATTAAGCCTCTACCTTGGAATGGCCTAAATTTAATAAAGAAAATTTTCCAATATGAATAGGGAAAGATGGCCATGATTTCTTCTGAGCTTCTTTTAATTCTAATCCAACACTGCCCTTTACTATCTGATGGGCTACCTCCCTGCACACCAATCTGTCCGGTAGGAATTTAGGGAGTGCATGAGGAGGAATGGAACAACCGTAAACCCTAATGTAGGATAAATTCTCCTCAATAAACCAGTCGACAACTGCTTTAAGATTTTCTGTGATTGCATCATAAATGCGAGGTGGTTCGCATCCAAAAAATATTTTATGCATCGGAATTATAATAAAATGACAGACTTCATAAAATGCATCCTTAGCATTTTCTTCCCAAAGGGTCGAGTGATATTTATGAATGGGTTATGGGCATGAAATATTCCAGCTCCAATTCATTAAAGGAAAATGAGTCACATAACATATTGCATCCATAATATATGCTGACATGTAAAAAGTTGTTCGTTGTCCCTTTGATTTTGCTTCTTTGTAGTTTAATATTTCCTGTGTTAGGTTATCTGACAAAATCTTATGCCAGTTAAAACCATTTCCTTCTGAAGCTTCTTTTAAAAAGGGCACCCAATCTGCATGAAAATGACAGGGATCTTTTCCCCCGAAAAGTCTACATAACATTATGGATACATATACCATGTATTCATTCAAGGATGTTGTAGCATAAATCCCATGGGAATCAGCTCTAAACTTTGCTGGACATCTTGCCCATTTTCTAATCATATCCGGATATGTCCATTCTGATTCAATACATTCTTTCCTCTGAAACTCTGCTAAAAATTCAGCATTAAAAGTATGTTTAGGATTTAGAGAAAGTTTATACATTACTTGTATGTGCTCTGGCCTGAATGAGCCGACGATAACTCCTTGGTCGTTTATGATGCTCCTTGTTGGGATATCGACCTTATCCAGGGCCCAGCGGATCATATCATTGTATTCCATGAGCCGCGGGCGCGCGACGATCTTATGAAGCTATGACTCAGCTATGTCCCGGAAATGATTTTCGGAATCAAGATGAGCATTCTCAAACTCGTATTCCAGGAATTCGAAGATTTGAATCCAAGATTTGATAGAATCTATAGTGTGAGGAGTACTGTCGGAGATGATATCTCCTTCCTGTGCGTCTTCATTCTTCTTCGGTGCCTTTTTGGGTGCCATGAATTCTGCGTTTAATTGAAAACCTATCACAGAAAATGGATGAATGAGCTTAGCTTAAAAATGAAAACACAGACATTTGAATGTTCATTTTGAATATATTTAAAAATGACAAGATTGACACAGCTGTCACAAATTTGAGGCTTTTAATGCGGAAGATATATTTCCGAGATACACATTTAATGTCCGTATTTAGGCGTCTTCGGGTTTTTAAAGAAAACAAGACACTTACTCAATCGGAAATCGAAACTTGAATAAACACTTAAAGATTGATTACCATTAATCCTGTTTTGAAAAAAAGGTTGATTAGTGCTAATCATAGATTAAAGCTGAAAACTTTTCTTTTCGAGATTTCGGAAATCATGATGTCGAGAGGTATGTCGTCGATGAAAAACGATTTCGGAAAATGTGAAATCGTGAAATCACGATTTTTTTTTAATTAAGACTTAAAAAGTTTTTAGCAAATTAATTAATTGAGATTTAAACTTTTTTCAGGATTTCGGGGATCCTGATGTCGAGAAGTGTGTTATCAATGAAATCCGATCTTCGAAATCACGAAATCGCGACGGTTTTACTTTTTTTTTTAAAGCAAGACTTAACTCATCTTAATTAACTAACTAATCATGATTAAGGCCAAAACAAAATTAGTTTGATTGAACGCGAACTGTGGATCGATGTTTTGTGATTCGAGATTTCGGGAAACATGATGACAGGAGATTTGATCTCACTGGACCGCGAATCTCAAAATCGCGACATGATTATCTTAACCCTTAACCTTTTTAAAAAGGGAATTAATTAATCCATGTTTTAATTAAGACTTCAACATTTCGAGAAATCGGGGATCAGGATTTCGCGATTCGATTTGCATCGAAAAATTTGTTTGTAGCAAACCCTGAGTCCCAAAAATTCTTTAATATTTATTTTAAAAACATTAGTTTTAAAATTTAACACGTTTTAAATAATTTCAAATAAAATGCGTCCGGGGTCTTATAATTTTGTAAGCGTTTGTCCCTTTTATTATCTGAATAATTAAAAACTTTAAGAAAATGTATCATGTGCTTAGGATTGATAATGAAACTCGTGTTTTGTGAAAAGCCGAAACCTGAAAAGAAAAATTTAGGCCTTAGGGATAAAAATTTAAGAACTGTTTCAACACTGCAATTCCTCACTTATGACAAATTTGATGAGGTTCTTCTTAGATTCCTTTTCTTAGTATCTTCCTCAGGTCCTTCTGCTATGATGAATGCATTGTGTTTTCTCAGGTTCCTTGCTGGAATATACTTCTTCAGGTCCCTCTGTTGGATGTGCTTCTTCAGGTCCCTCTGCTGGAGTATATGCTTCATAACCATTGATGTAGTGATGAAATTTATTCACAACATGTACTATTGCCAACATTTCCTTCTCAATGACTATGTAATTCAATTTTGTAGGGGTTAAATTCTTGATAATGAAGTAAATAGCATAAGTCATAAGATTTTCTTTTTGACCCAATGATGCCCCTATTACAATATCTGATGCATCTGTAGAGATGTGAAATGGAAAATCCCAATTAGGCCCTCTTAAGATAGGTGTTGTTGATATATTTTCCTTGAGTTTCTGAAAGGCAGTTTGACAATTAGTATCCCAATGAAAATGTACATCTTTTGCAAGTAATTTGAATAATGGCAAAGCTATTTTACTAAAATTTTCAATGACTCTTCGGTAATAGCCTGCATATCCAAGAAAACTTCTTACATCCTTCTGACTGATTGGTTCTGATAGGTTCACAATGATTTGTATTTTTTCAGGATCCACTGTAATTCCTAATGATGAAATATGATGAACCAATACTATTCCTTCAGTTAACATCATGAAGCATTTTTCATTGCTGAGAGACAAATTTGTTTCTATGCATCTTTTTAGGACTTTTTCCAATTTTTTCAAGGAATCATCAAAAGCATCACCATACACAGAAAATTCATCCATGTATACCTCTACACATTCATGTATTAAATCAGAAAAAATACATGTATTAAATTAGAAAATCTAAAACTGTCCATAATTTTCTGCTAAAACAAGGCATTTTCTGCTAAAGTGGTCCTGTTTGACCAACATTGACCAAACACCTGGAAAGCTCAGATATCGAACTTGATAGATATTCATCCATCCTTGTACATCAAGGATCATGACACATGTCTCTAATTTCTCCCAGCTGTCCTGAAAGTACATGAACCTTGGAGCAATTACGAGATTTAGTCAAATCCTATAATTTCTGATAAATTTTTAATTTTAATGCTGGAAATTCAAAAATTCAATTCTTAAGATAAAGAATGATAAATGTACCTTGCATATTTTTTTTTTTTATGGAAAATATGGAATAATATGAAGGAAAAATGGATGGTTTTGGAGACAGAAGTATGATTTGTGAAGTGAAAATACGGATAAAAATGGTACCCAACAATATATATGGGTTATGAGTTATAATGTTTTATAATGTTACGAGTTATGGGTTATGAGTTATAATGGTACCCCCATAAGAATGTTTTTTTAGGTATTATAAGAAATATGGTTTTCATGAGCTATAATGTTTTAAGTGTTAAATATTATAAAGTATAAGAATTGAGGGTGTGAAGTTATGGGGGTGAAGATTATATGAGTTATAGGGTTTAGTGGTTATAGTTGTCAAAGGTTATATGGATTAGAGGTTATGTAACATCCCGCTCTGGTGCACGTACCAAACTTATTCTTTGAGGTAACTAGTTCGCAAGTGATCTGGATCTTTTTGATGATAAAACTTTTTCCTTCATTATGATGCGTTAAGTTATTTGACAGGATGTTTTTACTACGTTGATGTAGACAGATGCTGCTGACTCAGTTTCATTGAGTGTGCAGGGTTCCGGACCTTGAGGATGCAGAGGTATCGGTGGAACTCCCTTGGACTCCGGATTGAGTCAGGGAGTGGGCTATTTGAGTTGTTTCATTTACGGTGATATTGTTTTGTTTTGATGATATGCTATTGATTTTAGGATATGTTGTTGACATGATCTGACATGATGGTTGATGATGTAGGCTGACGATAGCTTGCCGACCAGAATCACATATGGAGTAAAGGGGCCACACACAAGTTCCAGAGAGAATGAGGGAGAGGTGTGGACAGTAGCCCTGCCACAGCCTACTAGTACTCCCGCCGTGGCTCGAACTGTAGGTTAACGATTACCTAGTTCGAGAGGATCCACGATGCCGTGAGGGCAGATTGCGACAGTCGCTCATGATGATTCTAAGGGGCACGCAATAAGGCGGGGGACTTATTCCTTAGAGCCCTTAGTCTCCCACAAGTTCACCTGGCGGAGTGTTGACTCCAGGGGTTATAGAGTCTACCAATCCGTCAAGCCAGCGAGTGGCACCCTTGGAGCACGTGGTGCATCCTGAAGGGCACGTCGTGCAAAGAAATGCAAATCAGCGAGTGGCACCCTTGGAGCACGTGGTGCATCCTGAAGGGCACGTCGTGCAACTGAAGCAAACAAGGCGAGTGGCACCCTTGGAGCACGTAGTGCGTCCTGAAGGGCACGTCGCATTGATGATGAGGACGAGACAACCTAGATGACCCTAGACCTTAACACCTGATAAAATTTAAAAAAAAAACGACTCCCCTAATTAAATTGTCCCCCTGTTCAAATCAAAACCTAAATTAAAACATCTCTAAGATAAATTTGACTAGCCCTAAGAAAAGATCCTACAAAAATAAACCTAGGGCATAAACTAAAACCCACCTAGGTGTTAATTAAAGTCTTCTTAAAAGTAAAGGGGGTAAAGTAATGGGGGAAATAAATTAAGCAAAACCCTTGGCTTTTAAATGATA
>ML777988.1:1223238-1234231 GCA_009831015.1 Picea engelmannii | reverse complement strand
AATTATTAAAAAGAAATTAATTTTTGGAGAACCCTAGGGATGAGTGACACTTGGACGGCGGAGATTGTTTAGAGGTTTGTCATTAAAAATTAATTAATTAATGATTAGGAAAGTAGGTGGGTCTCATTTTTTCTATAAAAGAAGAGGAAAAGAAGGAAGAGGAGGGAACGGTTAGCGTAATGTTACGCTGCCGAATTGTGGTTTGACGGATTTCTTGTGAGGAGTTGGGTCTATCTCAGCTGTGTTGGAGTGGTAGCTCAACCGTGGAGGCGAGCTGAGAAGCTAGTGTTATCTATGGTTCTTGTGTGGCCCCTTTGCGGCTCGGGGGGCTAAGGGGGAAGCAGAGAACCCCTAGCGTTTGGCTGGGAGGTACCGGTGAGCCTTCTACGGTCGGCGAGCGGGATGCGGCACGGAGCGCGGGAGCGGCGCAGAGTGCGGGATGCAGCACAGAGTGCACGGACTTGATTCGAGGCGGGCGGCAAGGCTAAGGTACGCTCGTTTATTTTATTGAGAATAATGCATTGGAAATTATGTTGGGAACTATAAATTGATTTAATGGTGAATTCCTCCCTGAGTTTTTGCCCGTTCGATTGACTGCCTAAATTTACTGTTGATTGTGTTCGGGATGGGGGTTTACTATTCCTTGGATGGGATTTTTAAATTTTCTGTACTACTCTTTGTGCTACACCTTCCGGATTGGTAATTAGCATTTAAACTCCTTTACAACTTTTAGTCAATGACAATCACTTATTTAGTCTTAATGCATGCTAGTGCTCGAGGGACGCGTCGTTGATTGCATGGATAATGCACTGTTTTTCTTTCACCCTATAAATCACATAGAAATGCGCGGTAGCGAAGACTTGCGCAGTAATAATTGACCCCTTTTTCCTCTGTTATACACAAAAATATTTTGGACTGTTATTTATTGGATGAAATGGCGAAACCCTTCCCCATTGGCGAGTCATCTGGATTCAATATTTACCTTTTCCTTCTGTTACCATCTAGATAAGAACATAAATTGTTGAGCGCTTGCTGTGATGGGGGTAACGGCATGGTGAAACTATGAACAACCTGCGCTGGTATTCCTGGCAGTCGCACTTGGTTAATGACAGGGCGAATCTAAATAATGGCTTGATGTTGCCATTCTTGGCCCTTCCCTTCGAATTTAGTTATTGTGATTGATTAGTAATGTCCTAAAGTTTGATGGAAATTGGGTGGAACGACCAGTAGGTACCCTCACTGGGTCGCAGAATAGATGTATACTGTGCATGACTGGTTTTATTGCGAATAATTCTGGAAGAACCACGGTGCAATCTTTCCTTTCCTTGGCAAGGTCGTTCTTCTCTTCCTCTTCCTTAAGTCTGACAACACTGAGTAATGTGATACCTTGGATTTGTATATACAATAATTTCGTTGCAGCATTGAGTAAAATGAGATCTGGGAAATTTTATTTATAAAATAAATTACGTTTTCCCCACTGCTAAATTCTGTTTGAGACGAGTTTCCTGGACGAATTGGGTGGGGAAGGATCTGTGCGAGTGGCGCATCAATTCTGGGCGTGGGATGGTTTAAATGCCTGTTAACACAGTGCCTTCTGGCAACAACGTAAATCTCTGCTACAGTAACAGAATCGCCCTCAGCACTCTCCGTAACTGCTCGCCTTGCACCTGAAATAAAATCATTTAATTCATTAAATTGCCTTAGCACGCTGCACATTGGTAAAGGGAATTACTATGCCACTGTCAGAAAGGTTCAGTCTGATTTGTTTCTCGACACATTTTACGTGCGTTGGTTTTCCTTTGGTGAGTGTTGGCCTGCAGGCATCCACAGCCGCCAGCTGTCTCCTTGCTATTTTCTTGTCCTTGAATTTCCTTCCTTGCCTCTAGAAAAGCCCGAGTAAAGCCCTGTTAGGGTCCAAGTTAACTGTACTACTGATGTTCTTCCTTACTTGTCCAGATCGCCTCGTCCCCCACTCGTATGCCTTTGAGCTTCTGTATGGGCGATATTAATATTTGTTTAATAGAAGAGGTTAATACTAGTCTAAGTGCATTGTTAATATTGTTTAAACTGCCTTGTAAATACTCGTTCGTGTTGCAATGTTAATAGTTGTTTAAGTGAATTACTAATAATGAGGTTAAATCGAAATGTTAATATTGTTAAACTGCCTGGTAAATGCTTGATCAAATTGCAATATTAATTTTTGTTTAAAGTGAAAGGTTAATAATGATGTTATTCATAATTATGTTGTTACTTATATATTGGAGTTTATGGTGATAAGTATTATACACCTGGGGTTGTTCAATTAATGTCACCTGTAGTTATGAGGTAACTCCATACATGGACATCTTTAATTGATGGATATCTTAATCTATTATAAATTGTAAGGTGGATAGTTGTCATTGTCATTTTAAACTTTATCATATTATAAGATTGCCCCTTATTAAACTAGGGTGTATGTTGTACTTTCAATTAATGATTCCTATAGTCATTGCCAATCCCATATAGTGTCCTCTTTAATTAATCACTATCTTTAATTAATGTGAATGGAGACATTGATAGTTTGTCATATTCACTAATGCCTTTTTCACGTCATTTAACTTTTATTTAATTAGATCGCCATTTCAATTTATGATGTATGTTGTTATTCAAATTGAGGTCACCTAAATTTAGGATGTAATCTATATATTGACTTCCTTAAATTAATGGTTATCTTTACTTATCATCATTGTAATATTGATAGTGGGCATTTCAATTAGTGCCCTTTTTAGTTATTGTCATTTAAATTAATTTTATATTATGATAGAGTTGCCATTCTAAATTTTGATGTGAAACGTTGTGTCCGGATTGAAGTCACCTAAACTTATGATGCAATTCTAGATATTGACACCCTTAATTAAGTGCTAGCTTTAATCATCGTCATTGTAACCCCGATAGTTGTCACTCCAATTATGGCACATTTTATTATTAACACTTTAGATTTTATTATTTACAGATTGCCACCTTTAGTTATGAGGTATTTTGTTAATTTCAATTGATGAATACCTATAAGTATGATGTTATTTTTAATGCATTGCTATTGAACTATATGATCATTGATGACATCGCATTGCGAGTTCCTCGTGTTAATTGAACGATTTTATCTTGGAAGGTCATTATCATTGATGGTTGTAGCCTATAAGAGGTTTTGTAAATGAAGAATCTTGGTCCGGATAGGTGAGATAAATGAAGTATGGTCAATGTTTCATAACAGGGTCATGTAACTTTATTGCTGGTAATAATATATATATATATATATATATATATATATATATATATATATATGGTGCAATAACTTGACTTACGTACAATAAATTACTCCGAGTTAGTCAATTAGGGTGGTTGTTCTTTAGATAATGTTGAACTTGAGTGTTCGTTGTCAGAGTCCTTGTCACGCGCCTTCCGTAAGGGGCACAATCGTACTTCTTATTTATGTCGTACTTGATTTTATTCAGTGGGTTGCTTGGTCTGCTTGTGTCAGGCGGGACGTAGACACCTCCATGTTCCTCAGAACAGTCTCCAGCCCTGAGACCTTAAATGGTTAAAATCGATGGGAACCTGGGCTTGAGCGTTGATTATGTGTCTTGGAGGTCCTAACCTTGCAGGGTAGGACGGGCGGGTGGTTAGTTTTACTTTTGTCGTGGTTGCATCTTGTTGGTCTTCGAGTGACGACGTAGAGTCACATGTGTTGTTACTTCTACACGCACGCACACACCTTAAACACAAAAAAAAAATTTGCACCTGTTACGAGAAAGGTTGTCGTAACGAACATGAAGGTCGTTACAGGTTATATAGATTATATGGGTTAGAGGTTCTAGATGTTAACATGTAGGGGTTAAAAGAATTAAGAGTTGGGATTTATTGGATTAGGGGTTATATGGATTAGAAGTTACAAGGATTATATGGGTTATATGGGTTAGATGCTATAGATTTTAACAGGTAGGGGTTAAAAGAATTAAGAGAATTAAGGGTTAGGATTTATTAAGGATTATATGGGTTATATGGGTTAGATGCTATATATGTTAACATGTAGGGGTTAAAAGAATTAAGATAATTAAGGGTTAATATTTATAGATGTTAACAGGGTTAAAGGAATTAAGAGAATTAAGGGTTAAGATTTATTGGATTAGGGGTTATAGAGGTTAACAGGTAGGGCTTAAAAGAATTAAGGGTTATGATTTATTGGATTAGTGGTTAAGGGAAGAGGTGACATGGGATAACTTGTATAAAGGTTATACAAGTTTTAATGGTTGGGTGTTAGATATTGTTAAGGAGTATAGATGAGTTAGGTGTTGATGGTCAATGATTGTATGGGTTGAGATGTATCTGTTAAGCTTATAAATATCGAATGTTAGGGGTTATGAACGATAATTATATATTAGGTGCTAAGAGAATTAAGGGTTAGGATTTATTGGATTAGGAGTTATAGAGGTTAACAGGTAGGGATTAAAAGAATTAAGGGTTAGGATTTATTGGATTAATGGTTAAGGGAAGAGGTGATATGGGATATATGGTATAAAGGTTATACAAGTTTTAAGGGTTGCGTGTTAGATATTGTCAAGGATATATGAGTTAGGTGTTGACTGTCAGTGATTATAGGGGTTGAGATGTATCCGTTAAGCTTATAAATATCAAGTGTTAGGGGTTATGAGCGATAATTATATATTAGGTGCTATGGTTAGGGATTATAGGTGGTAAGGTTATAATAGGGATTATAGGTGGTAAGGTTATAATAGGGATTACAGGTGGTAAGGTTATAAGCTTTATTTTTTAGGTGTTCTTTATGTTTTAGGGGTTACAAGGGTTAATGATTATAGGGTTAACATGTAGGGGTTAAAAGAATTAAGGGTTAGGATTTATTGGATTAGGGGTTATAGGGAAGAGGTGATATGTGATATATGGTATGAAGGTTATAAAAAATTTAAGGGTTGGGTGTTAGATATTGTTAAGAATATATGAGTTAGGTGTTAACGGTAAGGGATTATAGGGGTTGAGATATATCAGTTTAGGTTATAAATATCAAGTACTAGGGGTTATGAGGGATAACTTATATATTAGGTGCTATGGTGAGGGATTACAGGGGTTATATGTGGTAATGATTATAATATTTATCTTTTAGGGTTTAATGATTATAAGGTTGAGGGATGAGGGGTTATAGGGTCAAGATTATAGATATTATAAGAAAGAAAGGTTTTTGAGTTAAGATTTGAGATGGTTTGTGGTTATATGAGCTAGGGGTTAGAAGGGTTAATGTTTAGGGGTTTTAAGGGTTGTATTGATTAGGTATTAATATTTAACATTGTTATATAGTGTAGGTATTATGAGAGTTAATGTTTATAAGTGTGAGGGATTAAGGGTGATATGTTAGGTTTTATGGTAACATGCGTTATAGGGGTAAGGGGTTTTAAGGGTTAAGAGATATAAGTCTTATTGCTTAGTGGATTAGTGTTATTGGGGTTATAATATGAGGATTAGTTGTAAGGATTTATATGGTTATGTTTTAGGGGTTATAATGAATATGTTTTAAGGTTAAGGAGTTATATTGGTGAGGGGTTAGAGGTTATAATTTACTGGTGTTAGGAATTAAGAGTTACAATTTATATGAGTTATTTGTAGGATAAATTAAGGTGATAACCATGAAACTTAAGGTTATATACGTAATTAGGTTAAAGGGAATTTAGAGGTTATAATGCTCAATGGTTAAGGTTTATATTAATTCTAGGTTATAAATGTTAAGTGTTAGGGGTGATGGGTGTAATAAGGTTAAGGGGTTGGAATTAAGAGTTACAATTTATATGAGTTCTTGAGTTATTGATTAAGTTCTTGATTAAGTTACCAGGCTCTTTCGATCACAACCTAGAAAGACTCCTGGAGTGATAACATAACCAATTGTTGGATAAATTTTAGATCACAACAGATCACGACATGCTCCTATTCCTCTTTCCTGACAACGAATCTCTTGCGATCTGGTACAAAAAATCTTCTGCGATTTGGCTAGAACGTGACCACCAGAGAAGACAATGAATGATTCTTGAAATCAGTTTTCTTGATCTATTGGCGGTAACAACAATGATATGTCCCCTACCTTAAGCTATGGCAGTCAGAATATGTGACAATTTACAAGAAATTCCTTGTGAACAGTGGCAACGATTCAATAACAGGATCCACAGAGGCGACTTGCTCTCTCGTACAATTCTGGCGAACATCAAATTATCCAACAACTTAACAGTAACAACGATCCTTCAATGCATTGTGTCCCCTTCAAAACTCTTCAACAACTTGAAGATGCGACCTCCTCCACACACAATGAATCAGATTTTGACGGACGACTTCTCCACGCAGTAGATTGACGGACGACTCCTTGTGAGATAGACAGATGGCTCCTCCATGCAACAACTCAGTAATCACTAACCTGTTTTGATTATTATAAGAGTGTTTGATCACTTTGCACAAAAACCTATTACTAATAAGTGGTAACAACAAAAATTTGGGTGTTAACCCATAATGTTTTCAATATGCCTTCTAGGTCGCACTAACCATTTTCATTGACCACCACATACAAAAGGATGTCAATATCAATAAGATAAACAAAATCCATGTTCAAATTTAGCTCTAATAACAAGATAAACACCAAATTGTTGTATGATACCCCCTTGTTTGTGGGACAAGGGATCCCCTCCGCCTAGTGTTTTGACTCGTAAAGTCTATGCCCGAGGTATACATACCCTACCCCCCTCTAGATTTTAACTTGTGACCTCTTAGGAGAAAACACATGTTCTTAACCATTAGACCCACTATAATTTATATATTATAAATATTTAATTAAGAAATAAATAAAAAACAAAACCAAAACCCTTTTAACAAAAACAAATCCCCCCCATTTGTGTATGCATATCCCCGATCCATATCCCGACCACATCCTCTATTGTGCATTGATCCACACTCCACACGAATAGAGTGAGCACGTGACCTCTGCGAGGAGAAAGGTTAGTCTGCGAGGAGAGGAGAAAGGATAGTCTGCGAGGAGAGAAAGAGCACATGAGGGAACATGAGGGAGAGTCTACTAGGAGAAAGGGGAGAACACGAGGGCACAAGAGGGAGATTCTGTGAGGAGAAAGGGGAGCACACGAGGGCAGAAAGAATGGTGAGTACCCTAAGTGTTATTCAACAATTTTAAAATAGCAATGTCTCATGTGAGATCCATTGTCAAGTTCAATGTTTCTTGCGTTTCATTCTATTCATCCAACGTCAAGTTCAATCTACATAGCTTCTTTGTCTTCCTTATTTTCTTCCAATGCTTGAATGTAGATACAATTCCCCACCATGATCTCAATCTTCTTCACCGACCCTTCCTTGACATCCAACTCAACTAAAATTTTGGCTACAATGCACATATGGGATGTTTTGAACTGCTCAACCATGTCACCTATGGTCTTGAAGGCTTTGACAAACCATAGTTCCAATGCCAATATGGGCATTTTAACCCATATGTAGTGTTTGTTAACCCTTTCCATTCTTGGATCAAGTTTTGACATCCATGTTTTCAATATCATTGAGTTTGTACCACAACACCATTTTGACAATAAAACTAGAATGGTGTCCACTTTGAATTGGCAATTGAAAACTAACCAAACTTTTACTAATGTGTGGAAACCTTGTGAGTATCCTAAAATTTGGGTCCAAGATCTCTCTATCTGACCGATTAGGTTTTTCTTCAATATGAACCTTCCATAGGAACAACTTGTCAGGGTTCTACTTATCATTCCCACAACCTACTTCATTGTGACATCCACCCCAAGGACCAATTGAGGCTTTCCTTTTAGCAACTTAATGCACTTCCTTCCCTTCCTTCCCTTCCATAGACATGACCTGTTAGGGTTCTACTTATCATTCCCATAACCTACTCCATTGTGATATCCACCCCAAGGACCAATTGAGGCTTTCCTTTTAGCAACTTAATGTATTTCTTTCCCTTCCTTCTAGCTTTCAACTCTTGAGTCCTTACCACTCTTTCCTCCTTCACTAGTTACCAATTATCACCCTCTCCTAGACTCCAGACAACTTCAAGGGACCTCTGGGATTGATTATATTCCTATGAACAATAAAATCCCCCCACTGCCTTTGTGCGACTGTATTGTAACTCCTCTATCGAGGCTTGAACAAAGTGCTATACACTGAAAGGGGTGATTTATCAAGCCCGGGGAAAAAAAAAATCAAATAAACACTAAAGAATGCTTGTAAAAATAATCGGACCTAGAAAATTGTTCAATCTCTAGGGAAAAATCAGCAACAAGAGACACACTATGCACACAAAAAACTCTTGCATAGATCCTGTAAACATAAACTAATTACATGTTGGAAATTTAAGACATACCTGGGAATCTTAAAACCATAAATGGAAATCAACCCCCACTTCACAAAATATTATTTTATAGTGATGAAAATCCTTAATTTCTCCTCTTAAAATTGTTGGAAGACTCTCTCAACTTCAGTTACAATAAAATAGCAATGTCTCATGTGAGATCCTTATATATAGCCTATAGAAATGTCTCATGTGAGATCCTTATATCTATCCTAGGGAGAGATACAATATTACTTCCTCCAACTACCTAGTCAAAAAATACAATAAAAATGAGGTGGTCAAACCACATGTACAAAGATCCAAGTGAAAAGGCCCCAAGAGATTGTAACATCTCCCTTAATGAAGGAAGAAGGTGAATCCAAGGTGTAATGTCTAGCATCCAAAGGCCTCTAAAGGGGTAGATCCTCAACAAACTCCTCAAATTATGCAAGTAAAGTCTTTTAGGTATCTTCCAAGGTGGACACATAGATCTCCAAGGTGAAAAATCTCCATAAATCATCAGTAAGACCCCTCAAGAGTGAATCGACCCTTCAAATCAGCTCCAAAAGTGTCATGGATGAGGTGTTCAAGGTGTAACAAAACTCCTCAAATCATGCCAGCTTTCTCCTCGAGTCATGGGAGAATTAGATAAGTCCACATGTGACAAATGGACCAAAATTTTTAAATCTGTGGATGTTATGGGCATCCAAAGATACTAATGGACTAACATTACCTCCAATATGCTTCTGGGATCTCCCCAAGGTCCTCTTCTTCTTGCAACTATTCACTGTAGGGGGGAAATTTTGATTATGTATCGCCATCTCCCAGAAACTTCACTATTTTGTTTTAGAAAATGGTGGATAACATGAACTAAGTTTTTCATTAATTAAAAAAAAAAAAACGTTTTTGCACTGCCATTGTTGCCCAAACAATTCCATGCATATGAATTTATAATATGCGTTAAAAACAACGTTTTTGACTCTCATATGTTGCCCAAATGTTTCCACTCCAACATGAATACAAATGTCTTCCCCATAAAACATTTTGACTCTTCTTTATTGTCCAAATGTTTCCACACTAGTTGGAAATGTAGTCATTAGAAAAAAAAATGCTTTCTTTGATTTGTTGATAAAATGTTGAGGCTTTGTACAGTACCGTGTTGAAGAAAGAGTGACATAAAAGATTATCTATGTCAGATTATAATACTGCAAAGAAATATGACTGATGCTTATTTTGTCTTGATTCCCACATTTCACAACTTTGAAAGGAAGAAGAACAATTGGGAGAAAGAACCATCAACATATTGGAAACCCCCATCTTTAAGGATTCCATATGAGCGAAAATACATAATTTTGGTGATAGTTGTTGGAATATTGGTTGTTGTCATTGATGTCAACCCTAGTCATGGATTTTGGACCGCAATATTGATGAAGGTATTCGGACATGAAGGAAAATTCACATGTATATACAACACCCATGTATGGATAATATACATCATGTTGTTTCCATTGGTATGTGGCACATCACGTGGATCCTCATGGTTGTGGAGAAATGAATTTTTGAATATGACAAAGTGAATTGAAGAAGGAAGTGAATGTAGGCCCTGAAGATAATTAAAGAACATAATGACAAAATAAGAAAGTGTCAGGTCGGCCCTAATGTCAAAAGGAAGTGACATAAATGGTATAGATAAATATCATTATACATTCATTTTATACACAAGTCGAATTTCAGAGGAAAATCAGAAGTAAAGAAGGCCAAATTTCAAGGGAGGATGAAGTATTTTGGTGATGTGTTCTAAGGTATGTTATTTTCAGGTCATCTTACCTTTTTTGCTATAACTGTTTTTCTAGAAAGATTCAGATGGTGAAATTTCTATGCTATTACGAAGACATATCAAGGTACCTGTGGTAAAATTTGCAGCTCTTGATTCTCTATAATTATGGAGATACACTCTGTGGAAGATAAGGGTTTTGACCAGTCCTGAAGCTAGTCAATAAACAAGTGTTCTGGGTAAAACAATCATAAATTCTTCATATAAAATCAAATTTAAGTGGGGAAAATTGCATTAGAAATATTATGGACTATAGTTTCTTGTGTGCGAGTTTCAGAATCAGTTGTTAAATATTGAGTGCAGGGCATTCTGTACAAGTTTGGTCTCCTGAATAAACCAAAATTGAACAAAGTCTACCATTCTCTCTATAACTTGTTTTTGGGGAGGATTCAAGGAGTGAAACTTGGAGAAGTTTCAGAGAATAGATTGAGTAATATTATCTAAAGGATCATAGTATTCCAAGAATTTAAGAACTGCAGAAATTGAAGAAGTCTCAGGAAGCATTATCAGGTTCTATGTGATGGTTGGTTGATGGATATGATTTAATGTAAAGTTTTATTATCTCTCATATAGTATTGGGTGGAAGGAAGGGGAAAGGATGGAGAGTTAAATCCTCTCTTGATATTGGAGTATTGTATATTCCTCTTGTAGGTTTATCCCTCCCTTTACATTTGGAAGTTGTAGCTACCTTTGGAAGTCATTACTTCCCTTGAACAATAACTATTGATTATTTCTCATATATTGTGCATGGTGTATTGTGGTGTATTGGTGTAACTCTTATA
>ML777988.1:1178232-1190544 GCA_009831015.1 Picea engelmannii | reverse complement strand
GGTTTCAATCCCATTTCTTCACCCCTGTGAGCATCACCCGATGCAATGAGTGCTAAGTGGACTATTCAAATCATGATAATTATTGGTCAGTTGCGACTAATACTCATGGATATGGGTCATAGATTAATGACTTACACTACACAATTAATCCCCAAAAATAATATCTAATAGTTATCTATCTCTCAAGCAATGATGAAAATTAAAAGCATAGACCAATGAAATAACCCCAGATTCTCTTCTAGAAAATGAGAACAGTGAGACATAAAGTTTTCTTACCACAATCAAACTTTAAGCTTTTATGCAAGTAATATTTATTGATTGATGGCATCCCCTGTCTCAGTATTTCAGATTTACCATTACTACCAAAAATTACAACCAACAAACCATGAAACTTACTAATTTTCAAACTCAATATGGCCGAAGGATAGATTTTTTGCATTTCACCACAAAAACACTATCCATTATTCACATCTAAATCAATCTCTACCAAACCTTACACCAGTTAAACAATAATTTACTAAATATACTCCCAAAATTATAGAATCAGGAAATTATGCTCCTGAAATTGTCCTCATCAAAGGTTAGAAAAGATTAATCAAATGATTGCATGCAAATATATTAAGGGTGAATTAAATGGGATCGATGATAATTTATTTGATCATTCTGTGCCATGTTGGAAAAGGACCTCTCACTTCAAAAGTTCAACCATTGATGTTGTGGCATGCAACATTAATCATGTTACCAACATGCAAAGAAACAAAAAACTTCTAAGCCTCTCTCAATTGAGATTACCAGAGCCAAACTGTTGGAAAAGTACAAATGAAGTGGAAGGTTCAAAATTTCTCACACTCTAGTTATTGTTAACTACCAAAAGCTAACAACATGCTAGCCCAAATTGTGGAAAACCTTGAACACCAGGTAAACATCATCAAACATACCCCTGATCTCCTGCTCAATTGCTTAGGATTAAAATGAAATTTAAAGTGGGGGAACAAAGTAGGGAGGTAGAGAAGAGAGGGGATGAATGAGTCCTTATGAGTATTCAAGATGTGTATGGTGGTATCTATAATCATAAAAGTTTACTATGTTAGAAATGATGACATTTGATTCAATGTTGTATAGGTGTACTAAGTGAACTATGGCATTTGCATGGTATTTTTAAAAATCGGGTCATTTTGCAGTACTGCACAAATAATAATCTATCAAGAAATTATTTCTTTTCTTAAACCCTCTTGCTCCTTCCCATAGATAGTTTTTATGGAAGTTGAATTTCTTGCAATTCATTTTCCTCTTTCATGGTTTAAAGAGTCGAGTCAAAACGCCATCAGTTTCACGACCACTACTTTGAGTAACAAGAGCCTAAAATCAAGCGCTAATTAAAATTTATATAGAAACTTTTATAGGGATCTTCAAACCCATATTATCTTAGATGTAGATATTTGGAATAGGATTGTGAGAATAACTTTCCAAATATGCTAAACAAACATAAAGCCTTGAGTTAGGGAGTGAAATCCAGTTTCTATATCATTGAATTTGGGAAGCCTTTCTAACACAAGGGTCAATCACAAGGTCGCATTGGGGCCCTCAGAGTAATCAACCTTGCTTTGTTGGTCATGGTGTTGAATGTCGACTGTCCCCCCTTTGATTTGGTATAGTAGGTGGTACCATAGAGGCCATAATCTTTTAGACTTCCTACATAAGGTGACAACACAAGGAAGGTGGTGTTGTACATGGGATCGACATTGGCTAGACTCACTCAAAATCCTTGGAGGGTTTCCCATTGCTCAGTGAGGTAACTTGCACCAGGGAGTTAGTTCATTAAGCAGGTTGTCAACATAAATTTCCTACCCTTCGAAACTTATCCCCTTCATGCATCTATTCTGCGATGTTGGATTCCATCACCAACTAGCGCTTCTTTGTGAGAAGGTTTATTTGCATGCCTGACTCCTAGATTAATTAGCATGTTTTGTTTTTTCTCCTTAGTTGGCCTTAAGATTGAGTTTGTGTCTAATGGAGTCAGTTTCGATTTAATTCCTCATTTGATCAATACAAAATATAGATACAATTAAAATAAAAGGTAATAAAGAGGTAACAAATAGCTCATACCTAACTTACATCTTATAATTCTCCAACATTGTTCTTTACACTTAGTGCAACAAACACCAAATGGAATGATTTACACAAGGTCAATGGAGAATGTTATTCTTATATTATTCTTATCGCCATAGCTAACTTATTCTTCAACTTGGACTGAACAAAACTAATATTTGTATAGTTCTAATCTTGGTTTGAACAAAACTAATATTTTTATAGTTATACTCTTGTATCGAACAAAAGTGATATTTGTATAGTTCTACTCTTGGCTTGCCTTAGACATATTTCCAACTAAAGCACCCAATATTTTCAACACATCAACTGATGGTTGGATTTCTTACTCCATAGAATTTACCCTCATCTTCAATGGACATTTCTTATAATAATTCTAATTTGCACAAATCCAACAAACAACAACCTTACTACTATTGTTTTCTTAGATTCATATGATAAATTTATCATGTCCTTAGTGTTATCACATTAATATGTCCTTAATATGTCCAAAATCAAGAGGGATATCACATTAAATTAGGTGTTTGACCAATAATAATGGTAATTTCACCCTAGTCTAATTGTGCATCCAAAACTAAAGATATACTTTTTTTATTTAGAACTCTGAATATGATGATGGACTACTAACTAACAACACGTGCACATGCAACTGGAGGTACAACCAAATAGGTACCTTCCAGGTATTTCTTCATCGAGTGAGGAAAGATTAGGACACATAGAGGATGGAAGTGTGACTGCATCTAGTAGATATGATAAGCAAACAAGGACCAGAGGTGAAAAAGTCAGAATAAAATTTTGTAGATGCATGAAATTTTTTCTTGCTGAAGGAGGATCACGCTCTTATGATGATGAGAGCATAGAAGACATAGATGTTCCACTCAGGTATAAGCATCTGGTGAAACAATGGGTACCTAAGGAACTACATCCTATAGATGTTGGCTTCATTGTCAACAATAGGACATATCACATTGCACCATCCTCCTTGCATGGCTTGGGGATATTTTCCATGGATGGAATAATTGTAAAATACAATACAGTAACTGAATTGATGGACTATGTCAGACTGTGTTACAATTATAACGATTGGATGCAACTGGTCCAGTACATGCGAAGTATGTAGAGATACACAACTCGCCGCAAATTATATACAACTAATAAGAAAGGATAAAAATAAGGGAGCAACTATCTATATTGATGGAAGGCCTAAAGCTTCTGGAAATATCACAGGGTTTATAAACAACATACGACCCGAGACAACAAACAAACAATGGAATTGCATATATGAGGGACGTGAAGATAATCAGGTAGTCCTGTGCGCAATAAAAAAGATAGCTCCCTGGGAAGAGTTATTAGTGGATTACCATTTGAATCTAATAGAAACATTTACTAATAGTGTGCAGGTTCTTATGCAACACCTCTTTAAGAAACCTCTACTTATTGCATTATATTTTTTTATTATCTTTAACATTGTTGTAAATATTATCTTTAACATTGTTTTTTTGTTATCATTAACAAATTTTTAAATATTTGGGGGTTCTAATTATATTATAATGTGGTAGGATGATCGTGGAAAAGGGACATCTGCAGAACATGTAAATGATTATCAATTTCCACTTTCATTTTACGTTGTTTTTATTATTTTCTTATATAATTTTATTGAAATAACATTGTTTTTGCTGAAATTATATGTAGTCCACAGGCCATGTGGATCATGATTCTGTTGATGAGGAGCGGTTTTATTCATGCAATGATCCGATGCTTTTATTAAAAAAAAATATCATTAAAGCTAAAAAGGAACTTGTTAGCTTGTTAGATCGTCGAGAACAAACTCATGACATCAAAGAAAAGATCAAGATCCTTATGTCACAACTTAACACATATAAGGTAATAACCATAATTTAAAGTGTTTTTTTTTTTAATGCACTTATATGCTCAATTATGATATTTTGTTCTCTAACTTTTACATTATCTCACGAAAAAACATTTTCTTTTTTATAATGGAATTTTTGGAGCCTGTTCAACCCGGTGTTGGTAGTAGTGGCACTACAAAGACGCTACAGAGTCCTGATGCGGGCGGTCATATAGCTTGTAGAGAACTATTTACTTCTTCATATTCCACACCTAATTTAGATAGGAGCCATGACACACACCACCAGGCATCCACAACTCGATTAGAGTCTAGATATGGTGGCAGAGATGAGGATCATAGTGATGTGGTTGAGATGGTTGCATTTCCTGGAGCTAGATGTGTGACAAGCATGGGGACCCTTCTGTGCACCTTTTTGGTCTACGATAATGGATTTCCATTAAAGCAATCAAGACTCCCAGGTAGTTTTAATTCATATTTTAATCGTTTAATGTTGTCCTCATACAAAAATCATCTAGATTATTAATTTTAAATTAATGATAATATCTTTTTGTGTGTAGGAAACAACCTTTTTTATAGGCACCTAGAGAGAAACACCTTGTCTATTTTTTGGGCAACCTTACACATGAGGTGGAATTTCCATAATTCCAACCTGAAAAAGGAACTTATGAGTTATCTTGAAGGCCTCTTTGGTGTAGACATGTTCAATAAAAAAACGGTCACATCTGCAACAGGTGAATATTTAAAATATATGCGGGATGTTTATAGACAAAGATTGGTAGGAAATACTAGGTATGAGCATCCTCCCTCAATTCCAAAGAGGGAGTGGAAGGCGATCATTGATGATGCAAAAGATAAAATTTTGAAAAAATCAAGAGAACAAATAACTGGTACACCAAGGTAAATTGCAATTTTATTAATTCAATACCAGCTTTATTTTTCTTTAGATCTAAATAAAAGTGTGGTTATATATAACATACTTGAAAATTTTGATGATAGGTTGCCTGACACTTCGGAGGCAACCAAAGAAAGGATTACCAAACATGGCCAACACGAGATAGGCCAGGGTGGCTACTTGAGGTTACAGTCATGAATTGTAAGTACCCAAACATATTAAGAATATTATTTGTATCACCTTACAACTTTAAGGTAATTGCATCCAAAAACATTAAAAACCCATACCCTTATGCAATGTGGGGTGACGACTTTGGAATTGAAACCATGGAGGAAGACCTTCGACTTGGTTACAAGTATGGTTATAAATCCGTGGTTGATTGTAGGAAAATCATGGGGCAGACCCCAATATCCAATTTACAGGATAAGGTAAATAAAATTAGTCCACATTAACCTTTCGTTACTTATAAAATACATAAATGTTTGATATCATCTATAATTTAATGTCTTACTTTGTTTTAATCAGGGGAGAAAAACTATCAACAAAACCATTAGTATTGGACAACAAAGCATTGATAGTGAAATGCTACCAGAATATCATGGTGCTCCCCATCAGCCCCATCCCAGTGAGGTGCAGCCCCAAGATGTTCCTGTGACTGAGGCCCACGACGGTAAAATGTCTATATATTAATCATATACTTAATAATTTTGTACTTATAAATTTTGACGTTTCAATGGCAGAGAATGTCATAGATGATCCTCCTCAACCTGAAGATCAGGTGAATAGGCTGACAACCATTCCAACGGTGCCGACTAGAGGACCAGGTAAATAATTACATTGCTGAGTTTTTTTTAATGTTAATGAACTACTTCAATGATATTTAAAAATTGGCCATATAAATTTAATAATTTTTATTTTTTTAGGTGATGGCCCCTCACAACAACATCCATGCCGTGGGTATGAGACCAAATTTACTCGGCATGAAAGGAATGAAACAACATCAACTGCTGAAGAGCACCCAGTAAACAAAGACATGGATATCGATGAATTTCTTAAGAACTGGAAAGCACAAAAGAAGACTAAAAGAATTTCATGATGTCATGTAATAATTTTATAAGACAATTAGATGTACATTATATAGTTGAACATGTAATGATGCATATAATGCATTGACATTATGGGTACTTTTTCATCTGATAATATACACAAGTCTATTTCTATGGCTTGTATATATTTGTGAATGTAATTTTGTTATACACTTAATGATAATTTCATCTTCTCTTATAAGACTTGGTATATATTGATTCAATACTCCTTGATTCAAGATGTGAGAATGCAAGCAAGACTTGGTGCCTTGTGCTTGGGCTATGAAGTGTAGGCAACAAATAGAACTTGAATATGCAATAGGCAACTTCCAAAATCTTGTGACATGATATATGCAACTTTGAAAGTAATGTGACATGTGACATGTGGCAAGCATCTTTTTCCAAGCAATGTGCAAACTTTAAACTTGGTGCAACATGCAAAAATAAATCTTTGGGAAAATGCAATAATAAGTTTTAAGGATTAAACATGAGGGGTTGGAAATGGCCATGTCAATCATTTTATAATATTTTTTCAGAGAATTACCCTTCTTTTCAGTGTGTCTCACATGGCAAAGAGAATTGCCATTCTTTTCATTGTGTCATGGACATGGTGTTGCTACTCAACATCGCCTCAAAGCCTACTTTTTCATTCCTCTATGATATGTACAATGATGTTGAACCTTCCACAAATCATTGTGAGCAGAAAAATAAGCCAAGGACAGGAACCCAAGGATTTCAATGTTAAGGTCTTGTGATTCCACAAGGTGGGATACAAAGATGAATTGTTTCCATGCATAAACATGCTAAATACCTTGATTGAGAATGCGGATGTAACAAGTTGAACATTGAAATCATAGAGCGATGACATAATCGAGCAATATGGTATTGGTACTCTTCAAAGGATGTATGAGTTCTCACCTCCCACAATGTCAGTAAGCCTTTGGTGGTTGCCAAATTTTAGAAAAATATATGATGTTTATAACATTGTGAAGGGATGGTGGCTTTTAGTTAAGCCATTCCAAACTACCACAAGTAAGGTACACTATGGCATATTATGTGGCAGATTATGTTCTCCCTTAACATTTTTGTTTTCCAATGTTCAATGTTCATAAACACCTATTCATAGGACTTGGTGATGTATAATGTTTGCTAGAGTTAGTGATTGATTCAATCAACATTGACAAAAATATTGATAAATCAGATGGCATGAAAAATGTGAGTTCCACCTGCATACTTACCCTTCAAAATCCCAACTGCATACTTATCATTCATATAAATATTATTAGAATGAGATCTTACAAGCACACTAGATCAATTCAATCCATCTACCATTAATAAACAAACTTGTAACTCACCCATGAGATCAAACCATAATAATAGTGTTAGAATGAAGTTACCCTCTAGGCCTAGACATAGATTCATATGCACATTACACCCACTAAACTCCAATCTCAAATATAATGCAACCAATTGAGCTCCATATAAACCTCCTCTTCTTGTATGCTGGCCATTCTATGGAAATCACATAAAGTGTGATGAACAACATGACAATAGATGTACTAAAAGGGTATTTTTTCATAATACACCTCATGATATCACCTCTTCTCTTTAAATTATATAACTCATGGTAGGATTAGTAGATCCTACCATATAATATAGTGACATCAACATTGTATAAATTAGTTAGAAACATGCAATTATTAGAGAGTAATGCACAAAAGGTTCATATATATCCATTTCATCATGGTGATGTTATCAAGTCATCTTGTTGAGGCATGGACCAATCATAGGTTGCCACATATCATTAATGATGTCATCAATTTAGAGTTAAGGAGACAAGTGATACCTTCAGGAGATGACACATGCCATTCTTGCACACATGGATTAAAAATATATGTCATTCTCTTTTTCATCTAAACATATCTAAGTGTTGACTTCTAGATTTGAAGTGAAGTTTAAATGTATTTCATATAAATTTTGTGCCATTTGAGTTGATCATCCTTCACATATCATGTTTTAGGATTTGGAATGGTTTTCTCCATGGGATTGACACATCTCTCAATTGAATTTAATAAAATTTTAAGTTTCAACATATATATGGATTCAATACTTTATGTTTTGTATATTGCATGACCTTTGGAATATACCCACATTTATTTATGGAGGATTTAATAACACTTTAGGTCTAGAAATAACTAGGTGAATTTAAAATATTGAAACAAATAAAACATAACTTGCATATGTCATTTCTAACAAACCATATTGAAAATTGGTCTCGTTCACTTAGTTTCCTTCCATAAACATATATCCTATACTCTACCATCTGGTATTTGCTTGCCTCTAGACCAAATAAATCTTGTTTTTTCAGCTCAACAAGAAAAAAACCTTGAAGTTGAATGAACCTATTTTAGCGCACAATGAATTCCATATGGTTAATGATTATATTTGAATCTCTCACTACAACCAACGATTGAGAACATGAACCTTTATAAATTTTCAATCCTTTCCAAAGTGCATAATCTTTTGCTTGGTTGTTGGAAAAAACACTAAGTCCCCATGCAAAATAAGTTTCAATTGTTCCTCTAGGGTCCATGATGACACCCCCTCCCCTGCCCATCCCAACCACCCCATATTTTTTACGAAGTTAATCACATACCAATGGTGGGCCTTTTTCCCTCCTTGCATTTCCCCATGATAATCTCTGGAGTATGAAGAAGCAATTCCAATTTTTTGTGGGTTGATTTTGATGGAAAAATAATTGAAGAGGTATGGGCTTATGCAATGGTTATTAAGAATCCAAGGAATCCATCAATCCTCCTAAGCTACATGCTTCATTGGTTCCACTCCACTTACTAAGCCACATGCTCCATTGGTTCCACTCCACTTACTAAGCCACATGCTCCATTGGTTCCACTCCAGTTACATGAACACTATCGCAACCAAGGCATCCCCAAGTCAAATACATGCTTCCATGAAAGAATCCAAGCTACCCTATGCTGTATTGCGCTCAATTACCTTCTATAGAATGTCAATGCTTCTTTTCCAATGTAGGGAATCCTCCCAAGAAAGCAACCAATATAAATTTGGCCAACATAAATAATGTCCCGATTTATCTAATTATCTCCAACACTCCAAGGAGGAATGTAATGAAAGAATTCAACTAAGGTTAATCAACCACTAAGTAAACCACCTCCAATGTGAAAATCCATCTCAAACCATCCAAGGGATAATCATACACCATGTACCCCAAATCTCATGAAGCACCCCCAAACATGGTGTAAACACTTGGTGTAAACACTTTCAGAGTAACCTCAAAAGCTAACAAAACCCCTATGACTTTGTTGAAATTGTTATATAGTTTTCTAAATTGATAATGAGAATGCCTATAACACAACCAATATGACTTTGTTGAACTTGTTATATAGTTTGCTAAATTGATAATGAGAATGCCTATTTCCTAATTTTTCTTTGATGGAACATCTGTTGATTAAGGTTGGTTGTCATTGACGTCAACCCTTGAAGAAAGACCCGTAGCACAAAGGTTTGGGTAATGGACACAATATTGTTTGATGTAAATATGACTCATTATTATTTTTTCATGGTTGAGAAGAAGTAAATATGGATGAACTCCAAAGTGGTCCCCTTATGGTGAAATCCATCACGGGAAGACGCTTTGTGGAGTAAGAGAACCCATGCTTAATTGTGGAATAATGAGATGAAGGAAAGTGAATTTTTCAGGGACATTATCCTATATGGATAGTTCTTTTCATTTCATTTCCGGTGGTATGTGGAACGTCACATAATTCCTCACAGTTAGAGAGTTATGGCCATGAGAAGTTGGAGACCCCAGGTTTGGGTAATGGACCCAAGTTGGTTTGATGGGTAATGGTATGAGTTATGATATATTTTTAGATAATACTATTCTATATGGATAGTACATGTCATGCCATTTCTGGTGGTATGTATAATGTCACATAACTCCTCACGGTTTGAGAGTTATGGCCTTACAAAGTTGGAGGACCCTCATATGTCATCTAGAAGCCCCAAAAGGTCAAAGTAATCAAAGTGGTTTAAGATATTTTAAAAGGTAAATAATAAAGTGAAGTGATGAGTGTATTATAATTCAAAGTGAATACAAAATAAATTATTTCAATAATATTTTTAATGGAGAAATTAGAAGTGGACCCAACCCTAAAATAAGGAAAGCGGGGCCAAGTGACCTAGAAGATGTTTTTAAGGAAGCTACTTCGAGAGTATAAATAAGAGGAAAGACTCTCTCATTTCAAACACACTTGAGAATATTGAATATCTATAGGTTTCTGAGGTTTACAAATGATATCTAAGCCAAAATTCTGAGGAATGTGAAGAAAAAAAGGCCGAAATGCAAGGAAGGATAAATTCTTTTGATGGTGCTTTCTAAGGTATGTTATTTTCAGGTCATCTCACCATTTTCGCTATAACTTTTTTAATATAATGATTAAGATATTGAAATTGATATGAAAGTGATAAAACATATCTAAGTATCTGTGGTTAAAAATTCATCTTGTGGGTTGTTGTATTTTGGGAGTTACACTCTGTGGAAAATAGGGTTTGTGGCCAGTCCTGAAACTACTCAAAATCAGGTGTTTTGGGTAAACACGTCATAACTTCTTCATAAAAGATCCAAATTCAGTGAGAAAACATGTGTTGGTTAGGGTACAGTCTATAGTATTCTGTTTAATAGTTTTAGATCATGTCATCAAGCATTTGGTGTGGGGCACGCTCTACAAGGACGCTCTCTAGAATAAGCCAGAATTCAGCAAGGTATGCCATTTTTTCTATAACTCCTTTTATGAGAGGTTCGAAGTAGTTACACTTGGAGGAATTGCATAAAACACACTGAAGAACATTGTATATCAGTTTTATATCTTTATAGATTACAGGTTCAAAGTTATGATTAATTCAAGTTAGGGTTGTTGACTAATCCAAAATTAGGCATGTGAGACTAAAGAAAAGTTTGATGAAAATGCTAGTCTCTTGTTTTTAAAGTTAAGGAAGGTTTGTAGGAATTTTATCATATACACCAGGTATATTACAGAGCTAAAAATCATATTTGGATGATGAAATTGATGAGGGATTTTGGTTGAGGTACATATTGAGTACATGGTTGAGACATGTAGTTGATGAGTTGGCACATACATGAGGTGTATAGTTGAATATTTTGGTACATATTGATGAGTCATATTTGATGAGTAGTTAACACATGTTTGGTATGTCATACTTGGTACATGGTTGGATGCACTTGTTTATGGTACAGGTTGATTACAGGTTGGTGCATGGTTGGATGCACTTGTTTATGGTACAGGTTGATTACAGGTTGGTGCATGGTTGATGCACTTGTTTGTGGTACAGGTTGATTACAGGTTGAGTTACAGGTTGATGCATGGTTCATATTTATTGGTACGGGTTTACAATGGTATATCCCATAGTGATAGTGTGACAATGGTTCCATCATTCTACTTCTACTTCAGGGTGGTAGGACGGGGCAAGGATAGGTGGTTGTAGCCACCTTCCGATTGTATCCAGAGAACATTGGGGGTTGTAGCCTCCTTCTGGTTGTAGCCAGAGATTTGGGGAGTTGAAGATTCCCTCAGGTTGTAGCCTGAGAAACTAGGGGGTTGGAGCCTCCTTCCAGTTGCTGCTGGAAAACAAAGGAAGTTGGTGCTTCCAATGAATGTAATTCTTCAAGACATATAAGAAAAAAACATTCTGTGGTTTTCTCCCGATTTGGGTTTCCATGTAAAACACTGGTGTACTATGTATGTGTGTGATTGTTTATTTATTACTTCTCATTATTGGATAATAATTCTACATTGATATAACATTTGAAGAAAAAGGATTATAATTACGTTATTACTGATTCACCCCCCCTCTCAGTAATCCAACAATTGGTATCAGAGCAGGTTCCTTAAGAAATCAGTTTAACCACTGAAATGTAGATCATGGAGAGTACCAACTCATATAAAAATGGAATACCACAGTTTGATGGACATAAGTATGCTTTTTGGAGCATAAGGATGAAGACATATATACAGGCACAGGGATTTCAAGTTTGACAATCAATTGTAGATGGATACACAACACTAGCAGTTCCACCAACAAATGACAAAGCAGTGAAACTCAGTGAGAATAATTCCAAAGCCATAAATGCACTTTTGAATGGTATCAGTGATACGGTATTCACCAAAGTTGCACATTGTAAATATGCTAAAGATATTTGGGACAAGCTTTGAAATATTTATGAAGGAGATTCAAAAGTCAAAACAACAAAGCTTCAAACTTACAGAGGTCAGTTCGAACAACTAAAAATGAAGGAAGAT
>ML777988.1:1143769-1171062 GCA_009831015.1 Picea engelmannii | reverse complement strand
TGGTGTACTGTGTATGTGTGTGATTGTTTATTTATTACTGCTCATTATTGGATAATAATTCTACATTGATATAACATTTGAAGAAAAAGGATTATAATTACGTTATTACTGATTCATCCCCCCTCTCAGTAATCCAACAACATCCATAGCTACTTTTACCTATGGAAGAGAATCAATTTAGTGGATGGTCCTTATATAATCAATACATGTGTTATTATGATATACATTTATCATGAAATTTTATTCAACCTTACTAGTTCCATTTATTTTTCTTAAGACATGGTTACTATTTTTCAAGGTGCCCAGTGTTAACTAGATTTTCCTATGCTTCTACCAAAATTATAGAACCTAGACTTAGCAAAATTACAAAGATTCCTATCAAACCTAGTGGATATTCATGTTGACCTTCTTATAGAGTTAGTTGAATTTCATGGACTCCTATAGAACTTGATCCCAATGATTTCGATCCCAATAACCTTTTTTATTCATGGTGTTTTCCCCCTTGTTTCTATTTGCATTGGGATTTTGACGACCATGACATGTTTATGTTGAAAATTTTTCACTTTATTCTACATTGAACCTATATTACTATTTTGAAGAAATACCATAATTGTTTTGAATTATGTCAAAATTGTAGTTGAGTCATTCATATTTATAGTTAAGCCTTTTGTTTATATATTTTCATTGGTATCAAATCCTATGTGCCCATATGTGTATGGATTTATCTCTATACATATTAAATCCAATATCTAGTCTACATTGACAAAAGAAAGTGGTTCTTTTTATTTTTGTGAGAGAAGTAGTTTAGTGAATGGATTTAATAGTTATTTCCTTCTACTTATAGGTTTTGTTTGGTATGAAATCTTATATGGCTAGAAGCGTATTGCTTTATGTCTATAAAAGTTAAAAAAAAAGAAAAAAAACGTATGTCTACTTTGAAAAAAATAGCATACTTCTTTTTATTTGTGTGATATAAGTATTTTAGTAGATCACCATATAGTTATTGCCTTGTAATTACTTGAAAGTGAATATGTAAAGCTCTTGTAGAAAACCCATGTTATTGTAGCATGGTTGGATATTCTCATAAATAAACATGTTAGAATACAATTATACATAAACAAAGTATATAGCTTCATTATAGTAGGTGTACAACTAGATTATGAAATGTTAGAGCTGATTTCAAGAGATATTCATCATAGATAAACTTTTAGTATCGAAAGAGGGATACGTATATAAATAATTTCATTGTTTTCTATTGATAGTTATTAATATGGCAATGATAATATGCAATTGCCACCTAAAATTATGAAAGGCTTGTGTAACAAATATTGTACAAAATATGTTGTTCCAAAACTATGTTCCACTCAACGATATCATTATTCTTTGTCACAGATACATTCATGGTTACTTATAGCTAACATAACTTGTCAATTGTGATTTTTATTCTAGAATGGTGGTTTCCTTAGATAATTATTGTAATTACATGATAAAATCTTGAACAAAGAAATGATAAACAAGAAACCAAAAACCTCATGGTTAAGTCCAAGCTACCACCAAGTTAATGCCCTAAAGTGTAGTCAATGCAATGAGAGACAGGAAAACTCCATGTTAATGCTACTTGCTACCAATTTTATGAAATCAACTTAATCAACATATTGAATGCATATGGAAATATGGTTTCGTTGGAGGATTATCATAGTTCTTTGTTGAGAGAAGTAGTTTAGTGAACATTCATTACATTTATTTCCCTTTGGTACTTATTTCCCTTTGGTAATGGAGGATGAATATTTTAGGATCTACAAGAAATGCATGTTAGTGTAGCATTCATGAATTGTACATTTATTTCCCTTTGGTACTTGAGCATGAATATTTTAGGATCTTATAGAAAATGCATGTTAATGTAGCATTCATGAAATTTCTTGTAAAAACTTATGTTAGTACTAAATACACTTATGTACATAGATATACATAAATAGAATATATACCTTCAATATTGAGGGCATACAATTAGCCCATTTTTTTTAATTTGTTTTTTAAATAAATAATTTTCTTCGCCATTTCGACGACCATGCAAATTCCAGCGACGAATTTTCTATATAAAAAAGAGAAGTTCTCGTCACAATTTCGACGACAATAAAAATTCCTGCACCGAATTTGTTATTTAAAAAAGAAAATTTGTCGTCGCAATGTCGACGACAATAGAAATTCCTGCGACGAATTTGCTATATAAAAAAGAAAAGATGTCATCGCAATTTCGAGGACATTTCGATGACAATAAAAATTCCTGTTACAAATTTTCTATATAAATCAAGAAAAGTTGTCGTCTCAATTGCCACGACAATAATAATCCTGCGAAGAATTTGATATATAAACCAAGAAAAGTTTTTGTCGCAATTTCGATGACAATAAAAAATCCTGCAACGAATTTTCTATATAGACCACGGGAAATTGTCGCCGCAATTGCGACAAACAGTTGGTTTCAATTATTTTGCCTATATTGTCGTATTGGTGACGATATTTTTTTTTTTTTCACAATTGTGAGAACTTCCTTATGGTCGTCGCGCTTCCGATGTTAATTCAAGTTCGTCGAAATTTCCACGTTCTATGATATGACGTTTGAGAGACTCAATATTTGTCACAATATCCACAACATAACGTCGCAAGAGCATAGAAATAACCATCGCAAAATGAACCAAATTTGCTAGTGCTTGCACTTTCTGTTCTTCTGCTTTTTATGCTCTGTGCGCCATCTACCTTATATGTGCTATTCCTCTGCATGCTCTTCAACGCGTCACTGTTCTTCCCTACAGGTTATTCACTGCGTCTCATCCTCCTCACCGCATAACTGACGAGAGAATCAACCATAACTTATGAGAGAATCAACCTCACTTCTCTCTTCTTCATATTTTTCTCACGTCGAGTCCTCTGCCTGATCATCATGGAAACTCTTCGTCTTCTCTGGTAGTTATGCTCAGTGTGTTCATCATCAGTGGGCATTATGATAAGATTCCTTAGATTCTTTGGTGTTCGAAACTCTTTGTCTTCTCTGTCAGTTATAACCATTCAATTATGGCTTCTTTGGCTTCTAAGCCCTTTCCTTCACGTGACCACTGGCGGTGACCATACGCATAGGCTTAACGAGAACTTGAGCGCTTATAAATTTCAATGGTCATGATTCAGTCTCCTGAAATGGACATCTGTCGTAACTTCGACATTTCTCCCTTCAGAAATTTTGGGTTTAAAACCTTTCAAAACTTCCGAATCAGAATTCCCGAACAGATTGGACGGTTTACATTTATTTCGTGGAAACAGATCAATCTTCAGATTTGATTCTTACATGGCTTAATATGATGACCAGGACTTAATCAACCGTTGAGATGGATAGCCACCTTTTACTCTGGGTCTTCGACTATTACACTTACGCTATCCTTCCACCATATCTTGATCAATGGTTGAGAGTGCACCTGACATCAGATCGACGATCGATATATCCTTCGGGTCTCCGAACTTTGGAGATTGCAACTTATGCTATCCTTTCACTGGATGGGAATTTTCACAGAGTGATATTTCATATCAGACGTCTCGTGTCCACTTTGGGACTTTGACATTCAGGGCTTCAGAGCTTTTGTCATTTGCTAGTGGTGAAAATCCCAAAGTAATTATTCTGGAGTGACGTAACTTATTGAAGTCATGTGTTGACATGGCACGAGCTAGTTTCCTATTGACACACGTCATCATATGATTATTCCATGTGTACTTGATGATGTGGTCTTATAACATGATCTGCCATATGTCTTTGCTGACATGGTCTGCTACATGTCCATGCCGACGTGGTCTTTTGACATGGTCTGCCACATTTCCTTGCTAACATGGTCTGTTGACGTAGATCTCCCTAATCTAATGGTCATCGTATGTTCCCCAGATCCAGTGGTTCTTGTTCATTTCGGATTTCCAGGATTCGGGTTTTTCAAATCTCAAACTTTTCGAAGCGTAACCTCCTCGCATATTTATTCCAAAGTGAATGTTGTTCATCGATCATGATCCTAGATTGATGGCTCGATCTATCTGCGATGCAACTCTTATATCTTATCCTATCCTTCCACTTAGAATGAGCCAACCACTGATGAAAATTCGCATTTCGAGAATTTCAATTCTCAATCTCTCCAGAGCGTAACCTCCTCGCATCTTTAGATCCGAAGTGAATCTTGTTGGTTGATCAAGATATTAGATTGATGGCTTGATCTTTATGCGATGCAACTCTTCTGGCTTATCCTATCCTTCCACTTAGAATTATCCGACGAATCATGAGAATTTGGATAATCATATTCTCAACCCTATTAGCTTATCCTGTCCTTCCACTAAAATGTGATCTAACGGTCGTGAGGACACTCAAAGTAGATCAATGGTTGACAATGATTGTGGAACCACAAATTACGAGTGATTTAACTCAACACCCAAACTCCACAATTTGAGTATGTGCACTGTTGGTGAGTCAACCAAAATCGTCGATCTTTGAAGATATAAGATCGGATGGTCCTGGATAATTGCAGGATTGGAACTAGCACAATATTTAATTCTCCTTTCAACCTCCACAATCTATCCCTATCGTTGATCTGGCGATTTCACATCTGACGGTCATAACTAAATCTGACTGAAAGTGATCGCTTGTTGGATCAACCATAGTCTTCAATCTCTGAGTCTATGAGATTTGACGTTCTAGACCAATTGCGGGATTATAACTAGCGAGTTCTTTAATTCTTATTTCACTCCTCGCAATTTATCCCTGCTGTTGATCCGGCTTGCAGATCTGACAGTCACGATCCTCCAACGATCCTCAAGCCCACGGTCACTCATATGACCGACGTCCATAATATGAGATGATCAACACGGTCGATTTCTTGATCGGACGACTACTGAAGCTTCTCACCCTGAGCTTATATATTCATTTGCTAGCCCTCCTAAGATTTTATCTTCATTCAATTCTGTGCTACGCTTTCCTTTCTGAGCTGTGATCTGTGCATAACTCACACTATTCCTCCTGAGCTTTGATTCCTTCTGTACACTCTTCTTGTAATCATGCCATTGTCGCTATTGTTCTTGCCATCAATGAAAAGCACACGCTTTCCTGTAAATCATGCCAACAATTCCCCGCTTTGGCATTGATGGCAACCCAAAAAGGCTACGCTATTCTACATGGACCTCCAACTTTAGCATCCAAACCACTCCTTGTCTCCCCCTTTGACATCAATGTCAAAGAAAACATGCTCCCCCTGAGTTGTTGTAGTAGTTTGTGGAGGTATCAGATATTAAACCAACACATACTCCCCCTGATAGGATGGACTCTATTAGGTTGATAGTGGGTTTATGCCCAAATTCTAGCCTAGATACTCAATCTAAGCTTTTATAAGTGGTTTAGTGAATATATCAACAATCTGATATTTGGATGGAATATAATGCAAATAAACAACAATGTTGGTCACCTGTTCCCTCAAGAAGTGATACTTGATGGGTATATGCTTGGTCTTGGAGTGAAATACAAGGTTTTTTGACACACTGATTGCACTGGTATTATCACAATGAATTGGGATCGGTGCAGTATATTTTACCTCCAATTCTGCAAGTGTTTGAATCATCCACAATACTTGGGTACAACAAGTGGAAACTGCAATGTATTCAACTTCTGTAGTTGATAAGGAAATGGAACCTTGCTTCTTGCTCAACCATGATACGAGGGAATCTCATGAGAATAATGCACCTCCACTCGTTCTTTTCCTTTCATCCATGCAGTTAGCCCATTTAGCATCTAAATAGACCGATAGTTGAAAATTATGATTCTTAGGATATCATAGGACACATTCCATTGTTCCTTTCAAGTATCTGAATATTCTTTTGAAAACTAACAAATGAATCTGTTTAGGTGCAGCCTGATACCTTCCTACCATTCCAACAACATGCAGTATGTCTAGACTGGATGATGTGATGTACAATAGGCTGCCTATCATATACCTATATGAACTTTGATCAACACTAGGTGAGTAATCATCCTTTCTTAATTTGCATCGAGTGACCACAGGTGTGGAATCTTCCATTTGAAACCTTTTCAACATTTCTCTTAGATATTTCTCCTGATAAAGAAATAATCCTTCAGACCTCTGAGTAATTTGCAGGCCAAGGAAAAATGACAGTTCCCCTATCATAGACATTTAAAATTCAGACTGCATGGCAGAAGAAAACCATTGTAGCAATGAAGCATTATTGCTTCTGAATATGATGCCATCTACATAGACCAACATAATGAGTAAATCATTACCCTTTGTTTTGATATATAGATTGTTGTCAATTGTTCCTCTCTTGAACCCTTTGTCTTGAAGATACTTGTCCAGTTTGTAATACTAGGCACGAGGAGCTTGTTTCAACCCATATAAGGATTTATTTAGCTTGCATAAAAAGTCAGGGTTATCTGACAGTTGGAAACCCTCTGGTTGTTCCATATAGAATTCTTATTTTATATCTCCATTTAGAAAAGGTGACTTGGAAAATTTGATAGACTTTAAACTGTTTATGACAAGCATAGGCAAGGAACATTCTGATAGCTTCTAATATTGCTATGGGCGCAAATGTTTCATCAAAATCTAGTCCTTCTGTTTGAGCATATCCTTTGCAGACCAATCTATCCTTATTTCTTACAATATTTCCTTGCTCATTCATCTTATTTTTGTAGACCCATTTTGAACCTATTACATTTTTATTTCCCGGCCTAGGAATGAGTTCCCAAGTTTCAGTCTTTTCAATCTGGTCTAGTTCCTCATTCATTGATTTTAACCAATTTACAACTTTACTGGCTTCATTAGAGTTCTTGGGTTCCAACATGGATATGAAGGCCATATGTGATTGCTCAGTGTCTTTGATTATCCTTCTCCTGGTTTGTACACCTTTGTCTTTTTCACCAATTATCTAACTTTCAGGATGATTCTTTTGAGTAATTTTGGAGGAAGTATTTGATGCTGATTGTTGTCCTGATTCTTCTTGTTTGGGCGTCTCTTCTCCATCTGATTCTTGGACATGTTCATCTTCATTTTCAACTATGTCCTCTATAGTAGTCTCAATATTTCTCAGCTCTCTTACTGGGACTCCTTCATCAACCTTTGAATCAATGCAATCAACTAATTTATGCAATATTTTATTAAAGAATCTATATCCTTTACTATTGGTAGCATATCCTAAGAAGATGCCTTCATCAGCCCTGTCATCATACTTTCCAAGGTTTTCATTATTATTCTTTATGTAGCACTTACTCCCAAATACTTTGAAGTGTTTGATTGAAGTAGGTCTTCCATACCACAAATCATAAGGTGTCTTGTCACTATGTGGTCTAAGTTGGGATTTGTTAAAAATATGGACTGTTGTGTGTATTTATTCTACCCAATAAGTTTGACCAATGTTCTTCTCATTCATCATTGACCTCGCCATTTTCTGAACTGTTATGTTTTTCCTCTCAACTACTCCATTTTGTTGTGGAGTTCCTGGGATTGTGTATTCTCTCTTCATCCCATGTTTATCACATAATAACTTGAAATCACTTGACATAAATTCTCCTCCTCTGTCCAATCTTACTTACTTTAACCTCTTGCCTATTTGATTCTCAGTTAAAGCCTTAAATATTTTAAATTTCTCAAATGCTTCAGCCTTTTCTTTGAGAAAAGAAACCCAAGTAAGTCTAGAGTAATCATCAATGATCAACATAAAGTAGTTTTCCTTCCCCATGCCTTCCTGTCTTGATGGTCCACATAAATCCATATGAACTAATTGGAGTGGTTTCTTTGTTGAAGTAGAGCTCTTGGATTTAAAATTTGTCATGGTTATCTTTCCTACTTTGCAGGGTTTACACACAAAGTCTTGTGGCTTTGATATTTTTGGAAGATATTTTACTGCCTCAAGATTTTTGAGCCTGATTAAGTGGTTAAAGTCTCCTATGCCACAACCAAATTTCATCATGTTTTCTTAGATGACACTCTTCTTTATCTTCCTTCAACACATAAACATTATTTTCTGTCCTTGTGCCTTTAGCCACCACTTGTCCTAAGTTTACAGAATTTATCTTACAATCCTTGGAAGTGAACACCACTTCACATCCTCTGTCACACATTTGACTTACACTGAGAAAATTATGTTTCAGCCCATCTACAAGAAGAAAATTGTGGGCTTTTCCTTTACCATTACTCAAACTCACCATCCCTTTACCCTTGATTTTACCTAGTTCATTATTTCCAAAGGTTACATTTCCTATTTTGCTTTTACTTATAGAAATAAACTTATCCTTATATCCAGTCATGTGCTTGGAACATCCACTATCTATATACCAGGGGTATTTTTTTTTTTGAACTGAAAGTACTATACCACATTTTTCACTATCTTTCTTTTTCCATGTGCTGGCATTTCCAGCTAAAGGATTTATCCTTGGATCTGCCTTGTACTTCTTTAAATGACAGTTTGTAGCTTTGTGGCCGAAGTTATGACAATTATAACATTTGATCTCATTGTTCAGTAGGTCAAATTGATTGGTGCTATGTTGTCTATTCATTGGCTTCTTAGTTCTATGTTGTAAAGATTGTTTATTTTTTGACCTCTTCAGTTGCATGTCTCTAAAATTAATTTGGCAATTTGCAATCTTATGACCAAAATTAGAACAATAAAAACAATAGCCATGGAAGAAATTTTGGTACGTGAAGGATGGCCTTCTTCTTGGCATTTTTTGTTAGAAAAACAGGACCGCGGAGCAATAAAATAAAACAAATGTAGAAATAAAACACAAAAGACACACAATACAAGAGAGACACAGATTTACGTGGTTCACCCAGTGTGGGCTACGTCCACCAGAGAAATTGCCAGGTCCTTCCTTTATTATTATCCAACAAATGAAGGGATACAACCTACAACAAAACCCGCTGTAACTTCCTCTTCTTTCTGTCACAGTCTCCTCTCTCAGAATACAATATTCACCATCATCCATAGCTGCAATACATTTCCCTCATAAAAGAGGGTTTCCTTCTAGGGTAAAAACCCTAACATAATCTCTACCGTTAGATCTATGACCTTATAATGAACGGTCCAGATTTACAATGAAATTACAATATGCTTTTACAAGGCAATTTTTTCTTCAGGGGCTTCTCTCCCGAACCCCTGCTGGGGGCCCACTTTCCCCCAGACCCCCTAGCCGGGGGGATAGCCCCCTTGGACCCCGCAGAGGAGGTACCCCCCCTCTGCACTCCCCCACGTGGAAGAGTGTACATACTTCTAGGGTGTAAATACTTCATGGGGTATAAACATGGCTGAAAGCAAGGAACTCTGAATCAAGAAGATAATCAGGCTCCACAACCAACATTTTTTTCTCCATATTTTGATCTCTTTGTTTTTTATCAGGGATAATCTTGTATTTATTAGCTTTTGGTGACAAAGTACCCTCATGTTCTGACTGTCTGTTGACTTGGAACTTGATCATCTTTACTGGCTCTTTGCTTTCTGGATCTTTGCTACTTGAACCATTTACATAACCTAAACAAGTCTTCAACAAAGGAGATCTTTGTTTTCTCAGAATTTCGTTTAGTTCTCTTGTGGTTTTAATGCTTGGAAGATTTTGGATATACAATGTTTTAAATTTCTCCATCTCTTTTCTGGTTTTTACTGCCTCTTCTTCCAAAGCTTCACATCTTGCCTTCTTCTCTGGTAAATGTTGTTTCAGAATGTCCTCTATTTTCTTTGCCTCTTCTAATTCCACTTTTGTAAGGAGAAGTCTTCATCAGGTTCTTTATTTTCTTTCTTGAACTGTATCAACAATTGTTTTTGCTTTTTCTTCTTAGATCCGAGTCTAGAAATTTCTTCTAGAGCATTGATCAGCTATCCTTCCAAGTCAACCACAACTTTTTTATCGTCAACATCACTTCCTGCACTTTTATTATCATAATCCTCTTTGGCCATAAGAATAAAGTCATTAATATTATCTTCATAGGAAGTGTCACTATTTGTATCTTCTGAAGAGTCATCATTGTTTACACATAAACGTTTATTTTTACCAAATCTCTTGGGTTTGTACTTCTTTTCACCTTCAGAATTTTGATCCTGTTTCTTGTGTGGACACTTAGATGAAAATTAACCTATCTTTGCACAGTTAAAACATTTGAAGGAAAATTTTCCTTGGTACTTTCCTGATCCTTTCTTTAGTGTTCTCACAATTTTTTCTTCAATTTCAACAAGATCATAATCCTCATTATTATATTCTTTAAATGATTCTTCTCTAGAGGTGGGTTTATATTCACCTATCCTCATTTCATAGGTAGTCAAAGTTCCTAGGAGTTGGCCAATAGACATAGCTTTTAGATCATTAAGTTCCTCTATAACAGAGACCTTTGGGTTGAACCTATCTGATAGAGATCTCAAAAATTTTTAAACTAAAGAGACATCCGCAATTTTTTCACCAAGTCCTATCATTGCATTTACTTGTTCTTCAACTCTCAGAAAGTACTTCCCAATAGTTTCATCCTCTTTCATATTTAGTTTTTCAAATTATAATCTGTAGGTTTGAAGCTTGGTATACTTTACCTTCTCATTACCTTCATAACTACTGATGAGTTTGTCCCACATTTCTTTGGCATATTCTAAGTGCATAACTTTCACAAATTTTATTTCTGCAAGCCCACTGAGAATAACATTCATAGCCTTAGTGTTGAAGCTAAATTCTAGCTTGTCATCCTTAGAAGCTAGTACAACTGGCTTTACATAACCCGTCACTACCACATCCCAAACATCTGCACCTAAGGCCATTATGTAGGTTCTCATCCTAACTTTCTAGAAGGTGAAGTTTGTTCCATTGAACAAGGGGGCCTTATTGGTTGAATTTCCTTCATGGCTAGTCATGTTTAAGCTGTAGGATCTACCCTTAGATAAAATGAACCTTCTCTGATACCAATTGTTGGAAAAATGAGAGGGGGGGGGGTGAATAAGTTGTTACTATGATTAAACAATTATGCCCATTTTAAATTCTTTACATAACACTCAACGACGATCACAATAATGCAGGGGAGTAAGAAATGGAATATTCAACATCAATCACACACATGAAATATATAGAGACAGATATTTCCTGAGGAAACCCATAAAGGGAAAAACCTCTTCTTCTTGATATGATAAGTAATCTTTATTTTCTGTACACTATCATTCTTATGAGTTCCAACTCCTCTTGAGGATACAACCTCTATTTTACAAGCAACGACTTGCTGAGAGCACCAACTCTCTAGCTTCTCTAGCACCCACTAGAAGGAAGCACTGACTCCCTTAGTGTTCCAACACCAACTGGATGGAAGCACCAACTTCCAGTCATAGAGGAACCAACCTGTATAACAGAGAACAATAGTTATCCCTTGCACCACCCTACCACCCTTGTTTTTCTGGCTGCAACCAGATGGAAGCTACAACTCCCTATGTTAAAGCACCCACTTGAAACTTCTGAGGACAATAGTCCTCCCTAACACCTCCCTACCACCCTGAAGTATACATCTTTTCTTTCTTAAATTTATCACAGTGATACAACATTTATAATTGGCTTACCAGTCTCATCACTGTTTTTCTACACTGCTCTGCTCTGCTTGCATCAGTGTGTTTCTACCTGCATGCCTTGCGCTTTCTGTTCTTCATTTTATGACTTGTGCGCCATCTACCTTCTATGCACTATGCCTATGCATGCTCTTCAATGCGTCACTGTTATTACCTACAGGTTTTTCACTGTGTCACGTCCTCCTCACTGCATAGATGACGAGAGAATCAACCTCACTTCTTTGTTCTACATCTTTTTATCACATCGAGTCCTTTTCCCGATCATCATGGAAACTCTTCATCTTCTCTAGTGGTTATTCTCAGTGTGTTCATCATCAATGGGTGTTATGATAAGATTCCTTAGCTTCTATGGCAGTAAAAACTCTTCGTCTACTCTATCAGTTATATCCAGTCAATTATGGCTTCTTTGACTTCTAATCCCCTTCCTTCACGTGACCAATGGCGGTGACCACACGCCTAGGCTTAACGAGAACTTGAGCACTTATCAATTTCAATAGTCACGATTCATTCTCCTAAAATGGACGACTGTCGTAACTTTGACATTTCACCCTTCAGAACTTTTGGGTTTAAAACCTTTCAAAACTTCGGGATGATAATTCCTGAACAGATCAAACGGTTTACATTTATTTTGTAGAAACATATCAATCGTCAGATTTGATTCTTACATGGCTTAATCTGACGAACAGGACTTAATCAACCGTTGATATGGATGACCACCTTTTATTCTGGGTCTTCGACTATTATACTTACATTATCCTTCCACTGTATCTTGATCAATGGTTGAGAGTGCACCTGATATCATATCAACGGTCGAGATCTCCTTCGGGTCTCCAGACTTCGAAGATTTCAACTTACGCTATCCTTCCATTGGAGTAGATCTACGGATGAGAATGCTCATGGAGTGATATTTTAGATTGGATGTCTCATGTCCACTTCGGGACTTCGACATTCGAGACTTCGACATTCGAGAATTCAAAGCTTTTGTCATTTGTTAGTGGCGAAACTGCCAAAGTAATTATTCCATAGTGATGTAACTTATTGACATCACATGTTGACATGGCACGTGCCATTTTCCTCTTGACACATGTAATCATCTGATTATGCCATGTGTACTTGCTGACATGGTCTCTAACGTGATATGCCATATGTCTTTGTTGACATGGTCTGCCACATGTCCATGCTGACATGGTCTTCTGACGTGGTCTGCCACATGTCCTTACTAACATAGTCTGTTGACGTATATCTTCCTTATCTAATGGTCATTGTATGTTCCCTAGATCCAATTGTCCTTATTCATTTCAGATTTCTAGGCTTCAGGTTTTTCAAATCTCAAACTTTCCAGAGTGTAACCTCCTCGCATCTTTATATCCGAAGTTAATGTTGTTCATCGATCATGATCCTAGATCGATGGCTCGATCTATTTGTGATGCAACTCTTCTATCTTATCATGTCATTCCACTTAGAATGATCCAACGGCTGACAAAAATTTTTATTTCAGGAATTTCAAATCTCAATCTCTCCAGAGCATAACCTCCTTGCGTCTTTAGATCTGAAGTGAATCTTGTTCATTGATTAAGATCTTAGATTGACGAATCGATATTTCTACGATGCATATCTTCTGGCTTATCCTGTCCTTCCACTTAGAATTATCCGATGACTAACAAGAATTTGGATAATCAAATTCTCAACCCTTTTAGCTTATCTTATCCTTCCACTAAAATATGATCCAACGGTCATGAGGACACTCAAAGCAGATCAACGGTCGACGATGATTGCAGAATGAAAACTTGCGAGTGATTTAAATCAACACCTAAACTCCGTAATTTGAATATGTGCACTGTTGGTGAGTCAACAACAATCGTCGATCTTCGAAGCTATGTGATCAGACGGTCCTAACTAATTGCGAGATTGGAACTAGTGCGATATTTAATTTTCCTGTCAATCTACGCAATCTATCCCTAACGTTGATCTAGCGATTACACATCCGGTGGTCACAACTCAATTCAACTTAAACTGATCTCTTGTTATATCAACCATAGTCGTCGATCTCTGAGTTTATGAGATCTAATGATATAGACCAATTACAGGATTATAACTAGCAAGTTCTTTAATTCTTCTTTCCCTCACCGCAATTTATCCCTGTCGCTGATCTGGCTTGTAGATCTGACGGTCACGATCCTCCAACGATCCTCAAGCCCATGGTCACTCATATGACTAATGTCCATAATATGAGACAATCAACACGGTCGATTTCTTGATCGGATGAGTGTTGAATATTCTCACCCTGAGCTTAGATATTCATTCGCTAACCCTCCTAGCTTTTATTTTCATTCGCTTCTGTACTGCGCTTTCCTTTCTAAGTTGTGATCTCTACATAACTCACGCTATTCCTCCTGATCTTTGATTCCTTCTGAGCTTTGATTCCTTTTGCACACTCTGCCTATAATTATGCCATCATCATTGTTGTTATTGCCATCGATGACAAGCACACGCTTTCCTGTAAATCATGCCAACAGATAGATGTTTCATTTGAATGCTATCGATTATTTTTCCATTTCCCATTGTTTTAGTTTATTTCTTGACAGTTCCTCTCATTTTCACACGCACTGTCCTTTTATTAAATTTACAGTCACTGTTCCTTTCGCTTAATTCTTCATTTGCTACTCCTTCTCAATTTTATAGTACTTAGCTGTTCTTTTCCAGCAGGTTAGACAATCATTGATAGATTGGTTTATTGAGTATTTTCATAGATTAAATTCCTGTTTCTTAGCTATATGAATTCATCAAATTGGTTAAAGCCTTTAATTCACAACACATTATTTATTAGATTATAATCATGTTGAGTAAGATCTTAGTTTCAGAGTTTTAATGAATGTGTGAGGAACTTTATTGTTGATAAAGTCAGATTTACTTTAACTACATGATTTTAACCTCTACAACTATCTACATAGACTTTGCTGATATTCTTGAAAGAAAAGACAAATCCTCAGTTGATAAATTAATGTTAAACTAAGGTTGTTTTTAGGACATCTTTAGAGCCCAACACAAGGTACAATTCAATTTTGATATCCCCTTATTTGAAGGCTAGATAGATGTAGATGCTCTAGAGAAATGGTTGAATATGATAGAAGGTTATTACTCTGTCCAAAACAATTTCGATGGTGAAAATATCACCTTCATGCTACTTAAAGCCCTTCTCCATGTCAAAGCTTGGTGGAAAGTTTTCAGATTTTATGTAATTTCGGAAGTTATTCCTAATTGTAATTGTATTGGTTATTCCTAAGTGCAATTGTGAAAGGGTTTATTGATAAGTCATGTATTTTAGGTCTTTTAGAGTATAAATAAAGGTTATATCGAGTCATTTTGATCACTCATTGAATATAAGTACAAGAGAGTAGTAATCACTTATCTAGGAGGCTATTCTTGGTTCGTGTCTTGGTCTCTTTGGTCTTGATTTCATGAAAGATCATTGTATGAAATTGTACATGTTGGAGATATCTATACCGAGGAAAGTTTGTAGGGTTTTCTCCCCCTTGAGGGTTCCCTTGAGGATATATATTATTTTTCTATGGATATCCATCTTTCATTTGTGATCCTGCTGTGGTGGGAAATCCCCCTACAAACTAACATTTAGGGTTATATTATGCATGCAGATAAGACCAAAAGAATCCTACTTTCTACTGTCGTCCCAGACTTAATCCCCATTTATTTCAAGCAAATACATGGTTAAACGAACATACCTTTTTCTGGATGTTCGATGTCGATCCTTCTTCACGCTTGATCTCTTTCTAGCAACGATCCTCCTAAGACTGAAATGCGTACGAAAAAAACAACAAACTCTACATGCATTTGTTCTATAGATTAATGGGTTAGAGATTCAAACATATATTTACTAAGATATGAAGAACTTATATAGTGGGACGGGAAAAACATTCCTTTATTATTAACTTTAATGAATCAACTTACAATGTTGAGACCGACCACTGCTTCGTGAATCCTGATCCTGGGCTCCTCTTCAACTTTCCTCCAACTTATTTGCTTTGTATCTCTCTTTGCACAAGGATGGCTAAAGGGTTGGGACAATGGGAACATGCAATTGGGTAGAGTTTCTTTACTCTTATTCTCCTCTTCCAAATAGGACCCCTAACCCTTATTTTATAGTCTAGAACAAGCTATGTATTTGGACGAACCCTCAGCTATGCATGGCCGGGAGTTTCAATTAACTCACCCAAAGTTGTGTGTTTCATCGGAAACTTTCCTTTTTTTGTGCTTTTGTAGGTCCATGCGGGCTGTTTTAGGTCAGCTAGAATGTACACACATTCAATAATGGATTAGGGCGCATGGGCCCTTATAAAAGAGGTTTTTTAAAGAGTTGTTCAACAATGCTTTGGCAAAGAAGGGATCTGAGATGGCCTGTTGCCAGGTAAGCATGTATGGTGCAAATTAGGGTTATAAAAGATGCCCCCTAATGTGTGAGGCTAGAAGAGCATCTGATGGCCGAAATACATTACCAATATTTACTGATGTGTTGAACAAGTGAGCCCAGGGATCAGGAACCGGGAGGCACCGTCTGCAAAATAAAAAATGTCTCACCGAGGTGGGCATACCCATGCTCAGGATAAAATAGAATCATGGCTACCAATCAAATACACTATAGATCCATGTCAAATAACTATATAAAGTGTATCCTCAAACAATACATAGCGGAGCTACATCTCGAAATAAAAAAGATATAATAATAATAATAATAATCTATTTTTAAGGTCACAGCCAAGCCAGCACACCAAATTGGTGTATGAGACCCCCTTGTTTGTGGGACAAGGGACCCCCCTCCGCCCAACGATTTGACTTGTAAAGTCTACGAAGGTATACATACCCTACCCCCCTCTGGATTTGAACCTGTGACCTCTTAAGAGGAAACACATGTTCTTAACCATTAGGCCCACTCATGTTATATAGTATAGAGTATCCATCTTCTAGAAGCTGATACGACATGATGGTTGGAGATGAGATCTTCAGAGCTCGAGAAACAACTTCAAAATATTCAAAACTCAAGGTAGGAGTGTAATATGAGTGTACGAATTCACTACCCAGAGGTCTTCGATGGCTCGTCGATCATGGACTAGATAATCTTGATGATCAGACTGAAGGCTTCATTGATTTAGAACAAGGACTTGATTGGACATCCAGGATGGCCGGGTATGAGGGCAAGAGACAAATTGTAGAGGAGCCGACTTAGGCTTGGTAGAAACTTCCCTTGGAAAACAACACGACAAATGATGAGACTTAGGCAGCATGGCATTAATCATAAGTTTACGAAGCAGGATGCAAGGCAAACTCTCCATATGTTTGGAAATATAAGCAAATGGAGGAGGACACAACTCTATGTAGTGAGAACAACTTCCTAAGGTTGTATTACATCCCATAGTTTGACGAATAAATGGACATATGTGCTTTATCCAAGGGAGACTCATTATGCTGCCAATAAAGAAAATACTTTTCCCTTCCTCTTTTTGGGGTATATATATATATATATATATTTTTTTTGTCCTTTTCAATAATTTTGGAAAAAAGAATAAAGGAATGTTACGTTACAATGGAGGAATGAGTGTTACAAACATACAATTTCAAGGTGCAAGGACAAGCCTGATGTTCAGAATAATGATACTTGAGAAAAATCCTGTGGGAGCCAAGGGTGTTAAGACATAGAAACAAAGTGCTACAAGGCTAGCGTATAAGGTATGCAAACACGGTTAACAAAACACACAATGGTAATGTCCTTCAATGTAAGTTTAATGAGCCCAGAGAAGGCAAGCTCGACAGTTTTCATATTTAGGGAGTCTGAAAAAACATAAAAGGAGACTCCATTGGGGTACCTTTTTCGAAGATAGTCTAGTCGGTTCAAAAAATGGGTAAATTAGCACCGAGAAGATGTCTATTCAAAACCATTTTAAAAAGTGTGAGAAAGACAAGATCACTCGACCATTTTTTCATTTTTAAGGAGTCTGAAAAAATATTAACTATGGACTCCATCAGGAATGTTCTTTTGGACCAGTTTAAAGAGTGTGAAAGAATAAGGTCACTCAATGATCTTTTCAATTTTAGGGAGGATGAAAAGAGCTTAACTATGGACTCCATGGGGGTTCCTTTTTCATAAATTTATTCCCCCAGGCCCAAAAAAGGGTTAAAATGATACCTGAGAGTACTCTTCTAGAGAACTGAAGTTCTATAGAGTATACCTTTGTTCGTACAGTTGACCGTCTGGACCAAAAAAGCAGTAAACTATCGCCGGACAGAAGTGACTTCAAATTTCAGTTTAACGAGCGTGAAGGGCCACAAGATCGCTCGACAATATTTTCATGTTTAAAGGGTCTAAAAAAGGATTAAAAGAAGACCCGTTATATCTTTTGGGAGTCCTAAGGGTGAGGTCAAGAGCGAAAAAAAGAAGCATGCAAATGAGGCTCAAACTCGTAATCAGGAAAAACTACAAGGATTCTCGCGCCTATAGTGATTAGAGACAACATGGATACCATAATGCAACCAGGATCTACCTAGGGCATCCATGTTTCAGTAAGCTCTACCACCAAGTCGCGACACTTCTAAAGAAACTATGATGGTTCTGTGTCACAACCTGATGGGATCGATCCTATGGCAAAGTAAAAAGACAACGAGATACAAAAGTTAGGGTAGAAACCTAACCTATATGCTCAAGTTGACCCTCGATTTTTTTTTTCCACGGACCATCGGAAATTACTAAAAACTCAAAAAAACTATCCCGATACCCAATCAAATCCCTCCCATGCAACTCCTGAATCACTCTCAATGGTATTTGGTTTAAAGAAAATGATAAGGGAGGCCAAAAAAGTGACAAAAAGAGGCCAAAAAGTCTATAAATAGAGGCTGGCAGCTCATTATCACCATTGTTGATTTGTAAATTGACTCTAGAGCCAAAAGACCCCCTTTGTCAAAAGCAGTGATTCCAAGAGCTACATGGACAAAGCGAACTTATTTATGGACCAAGTAAGTACAAAGTTTCTTATATTATATTTTAAGTCTTTATTTTTGCATTGGGTTTCATTTTTTAGGGGGGCGTCGACCTTTAAAAGGTCGGCCCTAGGTCCACGCGGGATGTCTCAGGACAGGTCGCGTGTACATTCAGGCAAAGTAAACTCTGCACACATGTACATGTGACTGTTGCTATTGCAGCCCGCATGGACCCCTTTATTGAATGAAAAAGACTTAAAAATTAAGGGTTAACTCTCCTGAACTTTGGTGTTTTGTAGGATGTATGTCCACTAGAGAGAAAGAGAGCATGCAGAAGTTAGTGATTTGGTCGGGGAAGACCCCAATGCCGTGGCTACCTTAATGTAGTGTGGGCTACTTCAAGTTTTTCCTATATCCTTTTATGCGGGCACAACCTAGGCTACTGAATGCCTTGGTTGACTACTGACATTCGGATGCAAAGGCATTCATGTTAGAGGGGTAGTCACTGGTGCCCACAACCGAGGACATTTACTTTTTGATTGGCCTCTCGAGGAGAGGGGAACCAATCAACTTCCATATTTTTCCTTCAGGGCTGCATAACATAGCGGAATCGATAGGTCTATACTGTGAAAATGATACAGACCGCTTGATCTTGCAGGTGCCCATAAGAAATATCACTGACTTATCATTATAGTCGATAGTATTGCTTATTGGGCGAATTACTGGTTCTACGGCTCTACATCAAGCGTCCCGTGCACATATGAACTATGTAGTCCAATGCTTAAATGCATAAATTTTTGATTGGAGTACCACATTTCTTGAGTGTATGAAGAGGCAGTTGACAGATTGTCATTTGGGGACATAGTGGAACTTTGGGTTCGAGACCCTCTATGTTCGTACTTTTTTGAGAGAGTTCCGAGTTTTAGTCCTCGAGTAGTGGTATAAGGACATCAGGCCTCTCTTCCTACTATGTGTAGATGGGTAGTATTACTACCGCGACAGGGTGGTGGAAGGACCAATGAGTCCTTCGACGATGAATTCTTTGCGTGGTTGTCGCGACAGATCCCAGTTATAGAGGATTAACCCTATGTCGGGATTGATTTCTAAAGAGACCCTGAGATACCAGTATCTCCTGGTGAGGAGCGAGGGGAGATGGGTAAGTCTCCACCTTTGTAGTTTTTTTTTGTGTTAAACATATGTAATTTTTATGTTGTTTTTGTTATATATATCATTTTTTTTGTTCTACCATAGTATTTGACGAATATGTGTTCATTATGTGCAGATGTGGGACCAGTGCGACCCACTGACTATGCGAGGAACATGCGTCATCCTCGACCAGGGGCTGCACCTGCCACCGCAGGGGGACCATCAATAGCAAGAGACCTTCCAGCCGGGGAGGTTGAGAGGGTGTTGAGAGGAGTCAAGCATAACTTTGTTTCACTCACTTGCACGGTCCCGATGGAAAAGATTGAGGACATGTCACCATCTATGTAGCCTCATGTAGTGGGGGCACCACAGATGTGGGTCCGGTTGTTTCTGCGTTTAGACAATGCTATGGATCAGTATAACAGGGCCCACAAGACCTGACTTTAGCTAGACATTTTTACGTGCCACGAGCACTACCTGTATATATTGTTTGAGGGCATAAGCCTCGTGACTCGTTATTGGTCATATTTTGGAGGCGCTTGTGTCCATCTATGTACTCTTGTTACTTTATGATATTATATATGGATTTTTTTGTGTTTTGTGTCTTATGGATCATGTGTGCAAAAAAATGTATTTACATGTTTATTTGAATGTTCTTTCATATGTGTGCAAGATGCCAATCTAAAATTTGATTAGCTAGAGTATCTGTAACTTGGTTTAAACTCCTAGGAACATGAAAATATGTAATATAATCAAAGTTTTGTTCTAAGAGACGTACCCTAAGGAATAGTCGGTGTAAATTTGGATCATTAACTTGGTATACTCTGTTTAACCGAGACACAACCAGCTAAGCGTCGAGATATACGCGGAGATGAGAGATACCAAATGAAAAAGCGTCACGAAGAAACTCAATAACTGCACTATACTCGACGACATTGTTTGTGGTGTCACCTAAGCATATACCTCTAGAAGATAATAACTGGCCTTGAGGTGTAAATATTACCCAAGCTATGGAGGCAAGCCTCCGAGTGTGCCGACTAGCACCGTCTGCAAACCCAACGAACACCTCACTTGACATCTGCCACAGTGATGAAAGATAACATCAACGACACATCCATAACACTAAAAGAAACTAGAAAGTAATAGTACAAAGACTATACATATGTGTTACACATTATTTTCGTCATCCCTATGACTGTTAATGATGTAAACCTATCTGTTGCCTTCATAGGGGTCAATGGCCTGAGTTCATGAAGAGAGAAGGAGAAACTTCCATGAAGTTGCATTTTCCCTTGTAAAAACCCTATAAAAAAAGGAAGTTTGCAGGTTTCTATATAGGTAGGGCGAGAGAATGCCTGATTCTCGCAGGTTGCACCATAGCTAAGGTGTGATATGTTCGCAGATTTCACTATAGGCAGGGTGCAAGAATGCTTACACGTGGGAAAAACAAGTGTTTTCTTGAATCTTCTAGAAGGCGAAACTTCCATGGTGAAGTGGCATCCGAATGGTTTGGATCTTACTCGCTTTCATGATTTAGTGGGATCATCCTAACCTCCTCACCTTATCCTCTTCAACTTATAAAAGGAGAGGAGCTCTCATGGAGAAAGCTAGCTTAGCTTTGGTTGGCCTGGAATTATTAGCTTGGTTGGAGTGGCTTTGAGATTTTCTTTGTCAAGATAGATTGTGAGTAGCTATCAGATACATGGTCTCAGAATCCTTGGAGAAAGAAGTGTGTGGGGAACGAAGGACAGTTGGAAGGGACCTTACGACATCAAGGCCATGGTTGTAATCTCTCTTTCACATTTAATATGATACAGTAATATGATTCTTTCCTATAAAGCTTGTTGTGTTTTATTGTATGATTCCTTGATCACATACATAGGTTTATATTGATTTTATGCTATTACTATCACTTTGGTTGGTTTCATTCTTTTGTAGGATCATCATTGTATGAGCATTGGAACGGAGCTAGGATGGAGATGGTGAGAGGGAGGGACATTTAAATGGTATGTCACCTGTCCCTCTTTAGTTAGTAAATTCAATATCTAAAACTTAAGGAAAACGTCATGTTCTGGTGTGTTTTGTTCTAGATCTAGGTGGATCTAGGGAGATCTGTTAGTGTCTGCACCTACCGATTAGTCCGATAACAAAATTGGCAACTCCACTGGGGAACGGATTTTTTCCTAGTTAGTCTAGTTTCCCTTGCTTTGATTGCTTATTTTATGGTCTCTGAGTTTATGGGAGATCCATCCAGACTCTCTGAATCCAAAAGTCCACTCAAATTTAGTCCTTTTTCAATTTTTTGCTTGTTTACAAGCATTCTTGCACTGTATCCTTTAGTGGCCTACGAGAAACACCTGAGTTCGCACCCTGGTGTTAAGTCTAGTGCGAACCCCTCGCTGTCAACCTTTGTTTAGCCTGCGAGAATCTTTGATTCTCGCATTGTAATACACTGCCAGCCTGCGAACTTGTTTGTAAAATATTTTGGATTGGGTCTTGTTATTTTTTGATGCCCAGTTTTGCTTTGAACAACTGGATTGAGCTTTTGGACCCTATATTGATCTTCTTATAGTCTGCTTGACATCCTTTGAGTTTCTTTTAGCCACTTTTTCTTTGTTTGGTTTTGAAGGATTAGTCTCTTGCTTTGAGTGTCTTTCAATTACAAAGCGTATGTTTTCTTTAGAATTGTTTAGGGAAAGATCAGATTTCTTTTGAATAGTTCGCTTTAAAAGAAAACTTTTAGTTTGGGTTTCTTTGTTTTAGAAAAGTTCATTATTGCTTTTAGTGAAATTTTTGAAACAAAAAGATTTAATTTAATATATTGATATTGATGAGTTTAATATATTTTGGGACATCATGCATATGGGAATGATAAATGTTTTCTCCTTCTCGTAGCATAGCTTTCATCGAAATGAAAAGATTGCATCTTCATATCTTTGCATAATTTTCGAGTCGGTCAAAACACCATATTGTCCATGCCATTTTCTTCTTGAGTAACAACAACCATAAAATAAAGAGCTTATAAAAATTGATTAGACATTTTTATCTTTTCTGGTAGCAAACCTACATTAGATTAGTTGTAGGGATTTGGAATAGGTGTGAAATATAACTTTCCAAAGTTTCAAACAAACATAGAATCTTGAGTTAGTGAGCGGTTAAATCCACTTATTACATTTTGTCCTGGGAAGCCCTTCTCACACAAGGGTCAATCACGAGGTCGCATTGAGACTAGAAGAGTTACTCACCCTGCTTTGTTGGTCTTGGTGTAGAGATTACATGTATTATGGGGGTCGCTTGAGAGGTATACCCACAATGATGAGTGGAAGCCTTTCAAGTTGATTTCAGGCTAAATACCCTACCCTTGCGCATGGATCGGATTGTCAACTGTTTCCCCAGGAATCACTGTAGTAATTGGTAACCTTAGTGGCCTATCTCTCTAGGTTCTTTACATGAGGTGACTGTGGAGGGGAAAGTCTTCATGGTACCTGGAATCGATGTTGGCCAAACTCACTTGGGCTCCTTGGAGGGTATACCCACGATTATGTGTGGGAGCTTGCACCAGGGTGTAAGTCCATTAAGCACGTCGTCAACGTAACTTTTCCACCCGCTCTATCTCAGCCCCTTCTTACTTTGTTCCCGCGACCTTGGATTTCATCACCAACTAGTGAGTTCATTGTGAGAAGGTTTTGTTTGCTTGCTTGCTTACTAGATTTTTAGCATGTGCTGTCTGTTTTCCCTAGTGAAATCTAGAATGGATTTTTTTGTTTTTAATGGCATCAGTTCCCGAAATGACCAATGAAGGAACCTCTGCTCCAGGGGAACCTTTTGTTTTTCCTTCTTATGGAAACATTGGTCCTCCTCACATTGCTACTTTGAGCCTTCTAGGTCTCACAATTGGATTGTCGGTGTGGTTGTTTTCCACTCAGGTAATCCCGAATGCAGTAAGTGCTTCGGTCGTAAGCACTTCCCCTCAAGAACATCAACCTCATGTTGATTCTTCACCTTCTTCACCAGTAAGGTCTTCTTCGCCTTCTTTTCTTGCAATGTCACCTTCCTTTTCATCTTCTTCGTTGGGTGAAAGTTCTGAAGCTAGTAACCCGGTGACTAAGAAGAAGAAGAAAAGAAAGATTAAGAAGAAGAAAGATAAGCGAGGGTCAAAACCTCCAACCACTTTCAAACATGTTGGAAAAAAACCAGTTACTGTTAATCGTGCTGGGAGTGTTGATGATGTCAAGATCACCCAAATAACCCGTAATCCCAATTACCCTTGCAGGCTTTGTAAGGGTAGCCATCTTCTTAAGGATTTCCCTGGTCTACCCAAGGTTATAGAAGCATGGTCTACACATCCTCGCCAACCCATATCGTCAGCCTCTGAACAACATGCTAATGACCCCTCGTCAACTAGTCAAGATACTATTGGGAAGAAGAAAAGTAGAGTCAAGTTCCCATGTATGCTATGCAAAGGGAGTCATCTCACTCACCTTTGCCCTCATATGGACAAAGCCTTGAAATTCTTGGAAGAAATGACTGTTTCACAACCTCAACTTCCAGCTGCTTACCGTAAGCTTTCTCTCAACCCTAAAATAGTTGATGGAATGATCACTCCGGTCCCTTCACCGGTCAATCCGGTTGATCATGTCATCAATCTGGTCACGTCCTTAGTTGAACCAATTGACAAAGTGGTTGATCCGATACCTTCCTTGGTCAATCCCACTCTCCCGTTAGAGAGTGTCACCCAAGTGGTCGATCTGTTTCCATCTGTCGACCCCATTCTCTCCTTGGAGAATGAAACTCAAGTGGTCGATCTGATCTCTCCATCGGTGGATCCTACTCTCCCACTCGAGAGTGAACCCGATACTGCCCATGTTTTTCTCGTTGATACAGACTCTGCCGTGTCAGGGGGTATTCCTCCTTCTCCCATGAAACTCCCTCCAAGTAATGAGGCCATCCGTTTTGATTGGGGTGTGCTAACTGGACCTTGTCTTCCCTCTCACATTCCTTTCCAGATTACAGTATAGGTTTGTGATTGAGACGTTCCTCAGACACTGATAGATGAAGGTTCGTCTGTTAGTATTTTGTCCTCTATTGCTTGGCAAGCTTTGGGTTGTCCTCCACTTGTGTCGGTTATGCAAAATCTGTTAGCTTTTAACAAAAGAACTAGTCAACCTTTAGGGACCCTTCCTTAGTTTCCTGTAACTTTGGGAGGGAAAACTGTCTTCATTGATGTCATGGTAGTCCAAGACCCCTTGGATTTTTCTTTACTCCTTGGGTGAGATTATGTCTATGCCATGAAAGCTATTGTGTCTACTCTTTTTCGTGTGATATGTTTCCCTCACGATGGACGAGTTGTGACTGTTGATCAACTTTCATTCATTGACCCCAACTGGATTTCCTCCCTAAATGGTTCTTACATGCAGACAGTATTGCCCCCGCCACAGGTCAATTATGTGACATTGTCGCCCATGGTTTCAACTTCTGATGACTTAGATCCAGTAGTTGACATGGTGATCTCTTCGATAGGGTTGTTAGAGCCTAATATATTTACTCCTGTCGCGACCCTTGACATGGTGTCCTTCCAGAGTGTGTTTCTTCCTTCTAGTGAAGACCTCTTGGAAGCCATGACCGAGTTTTGTCCCTTGACATGGTGTCATTCCAGAGCATTGTCCTCTTGGAATGCATGATCAATAAGGATTTTTCGAGGATATTTTTTGCGTCTTTGTGGCAACCTCGTTAAAAAATGAAATAGAGGTCTTTGAGCATGATTTTCTGATTTCAAGCTCATTTAAAAATGAAACTAGGCTTGAGCATGGTTTTTTGATTTCAAGCTCATTAAAAAATGAAACCCCTTATGAGGATATTTTTTTTCATCTCTGTGGAAACCTCGTTAAAAAATGAAACATAGGTTACGAGCATAGTTCTTGTTTCTGTGTCAAGCTCGTTAAAAAATGAAATAGTTTCCCCCCTCTCTATTTGAGTCAAGTCCTTCATCTAGTATTTGAAGCTTCATTTCCCCTGCCTTTGTCGTTGGATGAAACGAAGCTTGGGGGGAAATACTTCCAACCTCTGGACTTCATGCTGAAGTAGAGCTGCTAGTTTGTTAAGTTGGGGGCTAAGTACCAACCATCCATGTGTTATGAATTGGGAAGTCCAAGCATAGTTTTCTATGGTTCAAGCTTGTGTAAAAATGAAACCACCTACCTCAAGCATAATTTCCTCTAGTTCAAGCTTGTGTAAAAATGAAACCAGGTCCAAGCACAGTTTTGTTTAGTTTTTAAGCTTGTGTAAAAAATTAAAATCTATTCCAAGCATAGTTTTGTTTTGTTTTAAAGCTTGCGTAAAAATGAAAACAATCCCGAGCTTAGTCTTTGTTCTTTCTCATGCTCGTAAATACATGAGAATAAGTTACCAAGCTTAGTCTTTGTTCTTCTCATGCTTGTAAATCAATGAGAATGTAACCAAGTATAATTTTATCACTTTTTTCAGACTCGTAAAGGTTATACGAAAAATGAACCCCTTGGAGTCCTCTTTAAGCTCTTTTCAGACTCTCTAAACATGAAAATATTGTCGAGCGATATTGTTCTTTTCACGCTCGTTAAAGTATTTGAAGAAAATGTCTGTTGAGCGATAATTTATCTCTTTTTCGGTCTCATTGGACTATTTTACAAAAAAGGAACTGAGAGAGTTCTCTTTTGAGTGCTTTTCCAGACTCTATAATCATGAAAAACCCCCGAGTTTTCTTTCTTTGGACTTGTAAAACAAACATCGAAAGGGCCATATGGGACCAAACCACTCCTTCCTAGGGTTCGTTAAACATAATTCGAGGGACTCGTCCAAAGGATGAGCTTACATTTACAAGCATATGTTATCCTCCTCAAGCTTGAGTAAAAATAAAGAGGTACTCGCCAGAGATGGTGGGGGAAAAATTGGGAAATAAATGTATCTAAACCTGTATTCTATGGAAGATTCGCTTTTGAACATGACACCCTTTCACTCGCCTTGTGTCTAGGTTGGAAAATCTGCTCGTCTCTTGGTCATAATCCTTTATAAGATTACAAATTGGTTTGCGATCCCTGTTGTTGAGTGAGTATTTCCAAGACAGTTGTCGTGTCGTAAATATGTTCAAAGAGAAATTCAACCCATAAAGCCTTCTATTGCGTCAGTCTTTTCTGCAGTCTTTAAGCCTTCTATTGCATCGACCATCCCTTAGTCAGTTCTGAATCACTTGTTACTCTGATCTAAATCAAATCTTGTTACTTGTTTCGTGTCATTGATGTGGGATACATTAAGGCCCTCATGTGATGAGTCTTTTCCTGTCGACTTCAACTCATTATCTAGGAATTAGACTTAGAAACTAATTGATACCTTGGAACTTGCATGCCTCAATGGCAGGTTTCCTCGCTTTTGACAGTGGGATTTCATTATCGACCCCTGATCGAGAGATTCCGTCGAGTGTTCGACCTCAGCTCATTGATTCACATTCGTTGGATTGTACCAGAGTACCTTGGGAGTCATTGACATTAATGGTGATTTCCCTCGCACTTGTTAACGGTATACAC